>MU762923.1:22623-40373 GCA_026770625.1 Nicotiana glauca
AAAAGAAATACCGAAACTAAACAGTTAAAAAGGGGAAAAACATGCTGTGGGGGAGTACAATCTGAATATAAGATTCATCAGCATAATTAAGAAAACAGGGCACAACAATAATTATCAAAGAATAAGAATTCAATAGTTGCACGGCATCACTCTTCGTGCTTTTACTCTCGTTCTCACCCAAAGCAAATGAATAAAATGCACGGTATCACCTTTCGTGCTTTCCCTCACATGACTCTCATTTCATGGCACAGAATGACCCTTCGTGCACATATAATTAAATCAGAGCACGGAATGTCCCTTCGTGCATAAACAGTCAAGGCATAGCACGGAATGACCCTTCGTGCAAATATAATCAAAATAGCACGGAATGACCCTTCGTGCGTTAACACTCTTCCTCACCCAAACAGCAGTCACAACCAAACGAGCGAGAGATAAATAGACAATAATAAGAAATGTCCCGACAAGGGAATACCACAATTAACAACTAAATCCCGGCAAGGGAACACCATCATTAGCTTTCACATACCGGCAAGGGAAAATATTCAGTATATTTAAACCACCCCGGCGAGGGATCAATCACAACTCCTTTCAATACTTTTATCTCTTACTCAGTGATATTTATCACTCGA
The DNA here is from genome assembly GCA_026770625.1 of Nicotiana glauca. NCBI lineage: Eukaryota > Viridiplantae > Streptophyta > Magnoliopsida > Solanales > Solanaceae > Nicotiana > Nicotiana glauca. The sequence goes on from MU762923.1 coordinate 23,253, forward strand.
GCCAACGCTCTAAAGTATTAATATTTCATGACTATTCCTCAAACTCTTCACATTATGTATTTATCATTAATTAGTTTAGAAGAGTTCCAAATTATCTCAAAATAAGTACAAACAAGGACCCACGGTCATGCTGGACTCCGGTGTATAGATACTCGTCACCATGCCTATGCACCGCACTCGATCAATTAGCAAATAGAAATTATAACAATTTAATCCTATTCCCTCAAGCCAAAGTTAGATCAAACACTTACCTCGGTCCGAAAATAGCAATCAAGGCTCTAAAATCGCTTTTCCTTTAGAATCCAACTCCGAGACAATGATATCTAGGCACAATTCGATTCAATAGTATCAATAAAAGCTCAAAAACATAATCCCATAGTCTAGAAATGCATTTCCTACCATTCTTCCAAAAATAGCAAAATACGACACCGGGCCCACATAGTCCAAACTCGAGGCTCGGACCATATTCCAATCACTCATAACCCCACGAGTTCAAATATATAATTTGTTTTAAGATTCGACCCCAAATTGAGGTTGAATCGCCAAAATTCCCAAAAACCTAACTCTACCTAAAAGCCCTAATTTCTACCTTGATTTCATGTTTTTACGCTAGGATTTTAGTAATTAGATGAAGGAAATGAGAGAATGATGTTAAGATTACTTACCCAAGGAGTTATGGAGGAAGGAGAGCTTGAATTTCGTCTATGTAGGGTTTAAGGGAGGAGCTCGTGTGAAATGTGAGGAAAAATCCCGCAACCATTCTGTTTTTTTAGGCTTTTAAAATCACTGGGCATTTTTTGGTCTATGCGATCGCGGGGCAACTGATGCGATCGCATAGAGGAGTGGGAACTTGGCTTCTGCGATCGCAGAACAAGTCGTGCATTCGCATAGAAGAAGGGAAGCCGGGATTTTTGGGTGAAGTTTAAAGTTGTGCGATCGCGTAAAGGTGAATGCGATCGCATTGAAGAGGCTGGTCAAACTATGCGATCGCGGGACAACTTGTGCGATCGCATAAAAGAAATTTGGAATGCCTGAAGAAGACCCTATGCGATCGCAGGAATGGAATTGCGACCGCAGAGAGCAAATTCTCTGAACACCAGAAGCAAAAATTCTGCAACAACTCTAAGGCCAAAAACACCCTGAACTACCTCCGAAACACTCTCGAGCCCTCGGGGCTCCTAACCAGATATCCAGACTAACTCAACAACATTCTACGAACTTGCTCGAGCGATCAAATCGCCAAAATATCATCAAAATCAAAGAATCAAACCCCAAAACTCAAAATTTTCATTTCAAAGTTCATAACTTCCAAATTTTCCATTTTTAGTCCGAAACACGTCAAACGACGTCCGATTTCGACCAAATTTCACAGAAAGCGCTTAACGCATATTTAAGATATGTACCGGGCGTCGGAACCAAAATACGAGCCCGATACCTATATTTTCTAACTCGTTTTCATTTCTATTTTTCCTTAATAATTTCAGAAAATAATTTAACAAAAAAATTCTTTTACTGGAGTTCTGGACCTCGGATTTCGACTCCGGGCACATGCCCGAGTCCCATATATTTCTACGGACCTCCCAGAACCGTCACATCACCGGTCCGGGTCCGTTTACCCAAAATGCTGACCAAAGTCAACTATATCAATATTAATATCATAATTCTTCAAATTTTTCACAGAATTCATATATTTTAATTTAAAAAATTTCCGGCTTCGCGCCCGGAATGTGCACGCAAATCGAAGTCACCATCGAAATTTTTAAGGCCTCGAAAGCGTGGAGAAAGGGAGAAATACGGTGATGACCCTTTGGGTTGTCACACAAACAATATGTCTTTCGGTTGCTTGGCAATGCTCCAGTCGAATTCACACACCTAAGATCAAGAGAAGGACTTGCAAAGTAACTTCTTTTTTTAAATTTCCTACCTATCTTGCAGTTTTTTTATCGATACCTAAATAAAATTGTAATATGCAATATTTTCTATTTAGGTTTCAAATCTATAAAGGCGGACTTTATATGTATATTACAATTAATGTCTCTTGCTTTAAAAATATTTTTTTAGATTTTCAATACTTGTCTATATTTTGTTGCGGTGACATTACTTCAGGTATGATTCTTCATTAATTTAGTTTTATGTCAATTACTTCTAGATATTATAATGCTATTGCTTACAAAATCTCTAATTAATGGAGAGATAATATTTCTGTCAAGTGCCAAATTATGAGGTTTGCTTAGAGTTTCTATTAACTAAGTAAATTAAAATGTGTACATATAAATATCACAATAGGATCTCATATGTTTCCCCTAGGAACGATTTATATTCATCCTTTTTAGGCCAAACTTCTATTGTAGTTCTTTTTTTTCAAGAAATATTTTTATTGTGCTCTTTGATTTTAATTTTTATCTATAAATTAAACAAACTATTATTCAGAAGTTCAACTGTATCTTTACTTGAATAGGACTATATATTTCGTTTTGGTTAAATACGTATGTTTGTTGATGAGTGACAAATTTGGTATACAGTAAGTTCGAACGAGTGTGAGGCAATATTGATGCACATGAACTAAACGATCTTCTTTTTGACATGCATATTAATGACTTAGACATCTATATCATAAATTATCTTCTTTTAATTGGCATTAATCATAAATATAATCCTATTAACTAGAATGATATACAAGCGAGCATGCTTGATAAATTATAAATGTCAAATTATAATTTATCTATATCTTTATTTATACTATATTAAAACACGAAGACCCTTAGCAAAATATTTTTCATCTTTTTTACCATTTAAAAAGTTACTTTCACATTTGACACAATAGTCATTTAATAATTTTCCAAATATTTAAGATTTTGAAGCCGATTGAAATTTTACTTATTAAATCTTTTCCATATTTAAGCTATAAGGAGTTCAATTCGAATATTTAGAATTTCAAAGTCAATTGAAATTTTACTATTCAAAATATAATATATTAACCTAGAGGGAACATACTAACGTTAGTTACTACAAGTTATGTTTTTCTTTCTTTTCTCTTTTTTTTTTTTTGGTTTCTCTCTTAATTTACTTACACGACCATGTGCATTTTATTCTCCTTCTACTATCTCGTAATGAAGAAAAATATGGACAAAGTCAAAAATCGTTTATGGATAAAATAAGAATTTTGACATTCTAGAAGATGATTTAATATGATAATTATATTTAATATATACCTTTGGAAATAAATGTTGTCAAAGATTAATCAAAATGTAGCATTTTAATTCTATTTATGCGAAAGAGATTTATAAATTTAGAATAAACTTTATGTTACTATCTTGATTGAGATAATTAAAAACATCTATGAGATAAAAAAATTACTTTATTGAGTTAGCTATATAAGATCAATAATCATTATTTTTAGGAACCTACACTTTTTTTTCAACTTTTAATTTATAATTTCATATAATATTTATGTGATCTTTTCGAGTGTTCACTCAAAATATAATACACGCGCAACGCACGTACCAAAAACACGAAGACCCTTAGCGTAATATCATTCGCCTTTTTTACCCTCCGTAACTGTACTTTATAATGGATGAAATTGTAAATACAAACAAATGAATTTAAAAAAAAAGGAAGGAAAAATTAAGAAGAACAAGAAGAAGAAGAGAAAAAGTAGGAGAGTCAAACTTTCCGGTAAACTTTTCGTAGGTTAAAAAAAGGAGAAAATATAATCTATATCTATACTATATTAAAAGTACGAAGGTATTTAGCGAAATGTCGTTCGTCTTTTTTACCCTTTTAAAATAAGTGTCACATTGGACAAATATGTAATTTAAGTTGCTTTTCCAATATTTAGCACTTTAAAATCAAGTAAAAATTTAATTATTACCTAATATTTAGGAGTTCGAAATCAACTAAGTAAAGATAAAATATATTAATAAAAAAAGAAGAGAATATAAAAGGTAAAGGGTAAGTTTCTTTTCAAACATGGACAAAATTTATTGTATTAAGGACTTTAACGTAAATATTATTTGGGGAAATAGGAGTAATATTAACGTTTTCTTTTCCTTTTATACCTGATGAATTTCAATGGAAATATGTTTCACATTCATGCTTCTCAGTGGGGAATTTACAATTCTAACGAGATGTACTATTAAAAGTAAGAGATTTTTTACCTAACTAAATATATATATATTTTAATTATTAAATGTAGTTTTTAAATATTACACGAATAATATGTTGTTCGAGTAGGAAAAAAAACTCAAAATAATTTGTATCTTCTATACGATCACAAAAGCACGAAATCTCAACAAATAATCAAGTCTTTGAATTAATAAATTAGTAAAAAAAAAATAATCCATTTTTTTTTCAAAATCATTAGGTAGGTAAAATTATTTAAATAGTTGATAAAACTTTTAAGATACACAAATTTATTCACAAAAAGAGCATCAGCCATGAAAGAAATAAAAAAAAAAGATAGAGCAAAAATTTATAATAATATAGTATTAAAAGTTAAATTGCTAAAAATGCTAGTTTGAAGCACTAAGAATGTAACATAAGAGAAAAGGTATTCAAAAGAAGTTATCATTATTATTTTTCTTTAAATGATAGCTTTGTATAATTTTTAGTATGGTATTACATTGTTTTTTATAATTCAATATTAGTTATTTAAAACTTTATATTATTATTTATCAATATTTTTCTAGGAGCTATACTTCTTCTTCATCACTCGCAAATTTCTAAAAGATCAAAAGATTCAAGATTTTGATTTATTTGGCTATCTTTAAATAATTATGGTAAAATTATTATTTATGTGTTATTTGCTTATAGTATTTGGTAATAAAGATAAAATTAATTTTTAAAAGATATTTCACTCCTCGTAAATCATAATAAGGTATATAAAAACTTATGTGGAGTAGGATTTTTTTTGTTTTATTGAGCTAGCTTAATGAGATTAACATGCATTAATTTTAGGAACTTATATTTTTTTAATATTTACCTCAAATACATTATTTAATAATATTTCGTAATTTTTAAAAATTATATATTTATTGATATAGGTACACGCGCAAAGCGCGTACCCTAAGACTAGTAAGACAATAAGTAGGAGATCTATTATTTAATATCACTATTTAATATGCTATTAAAGAGATCAAATTTTCTGTAGCTAAAAAAGAAAAAAGAATATTTGAGGTAAATTTTCTAATATTTGGGTTGTTCTCAGAGTTTTGTGATAATAAACGTCTTTTAAGATTTTTATAGTGCCAAAAATTCTTGTGATTTCTTACATAGTGATCAAGCTACCAATTTAAGTTTATAATTATATTGAATGATGTTCTTGTAGTTTTTCATAAGTACTATATTTATATTTTAAATGTATTTTGTATAATACATGAGAAATATCCGTATTTAATATGTATATTTTCTATAAACATGTAATTTGTTGTTTTGAGAAAAAAATTCCAACGAAGAAAGAATTGCATAAAATTAGAAACATGAGACTTAAGTACATACGACTAATCAAATTTCATATAAAAAGATATAACACATCTATATATAATTAAAAGCAAGGGATAAAAGTTTGCGAAGAAGCCAAATGGCAAAATACTATAACGCCACATGTCACATTAAGATAAGTCTCCGAAATATTAGGAAGCACACTAACAAGCAAATATAATTTAACTTTTACTATAATAGTAAAGACAGGTTATTTAGTCAAAAGTATCATCCGTATTCAATTTTTTCAAAACCGTTCAGTTCCCAAAATAAGTGAAAATTTTTGGAAAAAAAATCTGAAACTGTTCAGTTTACAAAATCAGGGATATTTTATTTTTTGTTCTTTCGAAACCGTTCAGTTCTTTAATTTTAAAGTCCTAATGTAGTCTTCTCTTTTTTTAATTTAAAATATTTTCAAATCATTATTGAACGTGGGTTGTGAACCTAAACTGTTCAAACTTTCTTTTCTAAATAAAGAATTTATTTTATATTTGTATTAATTATTCTTAAAGGAAATAACTGTTTTAAAAACCGAAAATAATTGAACGTGGGGGTAAACATTTTACTCCACAAAAATAGGTTCCATTAACCCTAAATGTCTCTGCAACTGTCAAACCCACGATGTAATCTACTTCCTACCAACTTCTCCTAAAACCGCAAGTTTTATATTTCTTCCTTACGTACAGTTGCTTGATTTTTATGGTGTAGATTTTCTACGAAGATTTCAACATAACATACGGATTAGTCAAAAAATGGCCGCTAAGTTTGATTTCATCAACGATATAACCATTTCAAAGATACAATGGAAGTTGAAAGTTCGGGTTGTCCGTATGTGGGAAAAACTGGATCGTTTTAATCCTGGCTCTATATTCTCGACTGAATTGGTTCTACAAGATGAAAAGGTATTTTTAATATTTTATTGCGTTGCCAATTCCTTTTTGTTGTTTGAACTTTAAATATGAAGATACATAAATGTGTTTTAATCTCATATTGTGATATTCAATATAGACAGTATTTTTATGCTTTTCCACATTATCATATGAATATTTTGTTTAATTGCAAATGTAAATCAAGTTTAGTTGCAATGGTCTGCTTCCTAATCGGTATAATTGTGGATACTTTCATCGAGAGTTTTTCCTTTGACAAATGCACGGAATTTATTAATTATAAAGTCGAAATCATGGTTATGGAATCACATTGACAGAAAGAAGAGCATAGTAGTATTTTTTATACCTAATTCGTTTTTCCTGTGTGAAGTTTAAATATTAATGTACATACATTTGTTTTTATCTTTCACATTGTTATATTCAATATAGACAGATTTATTTGCTGCTCCAAATTGTTATATGAATATTTTGTTTAGTTGCAACTGTAAAACAGGTGTACTCGCAATGCTCTGCCTCCTCTTCCTTATAACTGTTGATGCATTTACAAGGAGTTGTAGTTCAAAATTCTATTTATATCGAATGCAATTTCTGTTTTACTAAATTTGCATTACTTCCAAATCTGCAAGTTTTTCTTTATTAGTGTCACAAATTATTTTGTTTAACTATACTGTTTAAAAGTATAGTTAATATAAATGAAATTACTATAATAATTTGTAATATATTTATTTATTATAATTTCTTTGTAGGGCGATCGTATACATGCTTCTATTGGCAAGTCTGTTTTGCATATTTTCAACAGAAAAATTAATGAGCATGGATTATATGTTATGGAGAACTTTATCGTTTGCCAAAATAAGAAGAGGTTCAATACCACAAAGCATACATTGATGCTCACGTTTACTCAACGGACAACAGTGGCTGAAACCATTGATCCACTATTTCCAATGAATATCTTTGATTTTCGACCATATCATCAATTAATAAATAAAGTTGATGTCAATGAGAATGAATTATTTGGTAATATTTATGTTTACTTTAATTTATTTTTACATATATTTTTTTTATACATTGATGCTACTTATTTTAATATCATTTTTTTTCTTTAGATGTTATTGGAGAAATTGTCAATTTTAGTGAGGTACAAACACAAAAACAAGGTAAAATTAGTAGGAAGTATATGGATATCGAACTAGAAGATGATGAGTAAGAATAAACAGACAACTATTGATTAATGATAGATTTGATAAATAGATATACTAAACATTATACACTATTTTTATTCGACAGGAGGAACAAGTTATCTGCTACATTCTGGGGTGAATTTGTTGATGAAGTTATACCTCACCTTTTAAGTTCTAACAACCAGCGTATTATTGTTATTATGCAGCTCATAAAAGCATATAAATTTCAAGGTAACACTAACTATTAAATTTGACATTGCTTTATCTAACTTATTCATCACATATTACTAATAATTATTTTTTTCAGATTCATATTATGTGCGCAACACTTGGAATACATCAAAGTTGTGGATTAATCCTACTTTTCCTCAATCGGAAGAGTTTAAATCACGGTTACATATATTTACTCATGTATCTACCGTCATATGTATTTTTTCACGTATAGTTCTAACTGTAATCCTTATTTTTAACTATAGATTAAATGTTGTTCGGGATACTTGCTCTGAAAGGCTTACTCCAACCATGTTTCAACAAAGTTACTCCGTTTCGGATGAGTTAGACAAGGGCATTGTTGAAGTCAAAATAAATACCCAATTAGTGGAGTCCATGCAAGTGAGTTTACTCTTTTTATCTTATTTCTTTGTATTTTTAGAACACTATATTTTTTGGCAATTGTTTTGTTCTTATTATGAATATATGATCATTTGTACATGGAAACAGAAACATATAATATATGTTGGTCTACCCCTGCTCCACAATTTCTAAAATATTCCACACCTAATTTTTACACACAATATATTGCAATTTTCTTAAGCATTTTTTCCATGCTAATTTATGGATGTCCTACTTTATATCTTCGTATCGGCAAAAGAATTGAAGGAAGGATTTCTTGACGTATATAAAGCAATTATATTCATATATATATATATATATAAATTATAATGCAAAGTTTCATTGTAGAATACTGGAGGTGTTGATACGTTTTCGTATCCAGTAGAGCTTAACAATGTTCTCCAAAGAAAACTCATGTTTAAGGTTATTGTCAAGAGCGAGAACATTCAACTGCAAAAGAAAGTTTATAGTGTTGTTAAGCTTACGGATGAAGAGCAATTGATAAAGAAATATATGCCTGATACACCTTCAAATGACATAACTGTATGTCATCTTTACTCTCAAACTTCATAACATATTTAAAATGCATATTTCCAATACATTTCATAAATTGACTGTTTTTTTAAACTCATTTATTTTTTGTTTTGTAATAGGAACCCGACTTCAATAATAATCAAATATTTGATGCAGAGAAGGAATGCGAGGTAAATACATCAATCACTTTTAATTGTTCCTTTAGTATGACACATTCTTATATATCTATATTGATATTTTTCCAAGTAAATTTAGATATCGGGTTGTCCGTTTATACAAAGTACCGGACCGTTTAAATTCAGGCACTATATTCTCGATTGAATTGGTTCTACAATATGAAAATATTTTTTAAATATGTTATTGCCTTGCTAATTCGTTTTGCTCTTCAAAATTGTTATATGATTATATTAAATTCGTTTTGCTCTTCGAAATTTTTATATGATTATATCATACAATTAATTGTTCAGAATAAGTTATCTGATTACTTTTGTTCTGCTTTTTAAGTTGCTAATTGCTAATTAGTTGTTCTGTCTTTTTCTGAATTTGCAAATTTAAATAAATTATTCTGCATCTTTGAATTACAAATTCGTTAAAATTTATTTTTCAAAAGTATAAACTTACTGTTTTGTTCTCTGCTTCTTACACTTCTCTACTTCTACTATTAAAAAGTAGTATTAGTATGAATTAAGTTGCAATGTGGACTTTCTCTTCTGATTTTACTTATATACAGATTTGTTCAACTTTACAGTTGAAAAATATTATTAATATAAATTTGTTCAAATATTTCATGAAAGTAGAAAGTAATTCCTTTTTTGAGTAAGAATTCCCGTATAAAGGCCTTCGCTTGACGTGGTGCAATCATACAGATGTAAATGCTAGCAACTTGTGTCTTTTGCTGCATAAAGATAAAAGTTGCATCAGGCCAGCCATATGGGAATTCAGATGTTTAATAAAGGTCACAACATTGTTATTAAATTCATGATTAATATTTCTTTACATTATTAACTAATCTAAATACAAATTTTCAAGATATACATTAATAAAGCTATAGAAATTATAATTTCACTACTTAATTTCACATAATGTTGTATTTTATATATGCAGGATTCTACTGAAGATAATGAGTTAATCGATATTGCAAATACACCTGCGAAGATTAGTTTAACTAATATCGCGACAGTGGTTGAAGAAGATCCGAATACACAACTGTCAGGAAATAAAATCAAAAGACCATTTAAGAAGAAGAAAACAACATAAGGTGTTTGCAAATGTAACCCTTGGAGAAAGCGACAACTATCTGATTAGTCTTATTAGTATTTGTATTAGTAGTACAACAATGTATTTTAATCAGGATGGCAAGTTTATGCTGTTTAACTTTGCTGTTTTAGTTAGTTTGCAAATTTTAGACCTATGGACGACATCTTTCAACCATTTCAACATCCTTTGTGGTAGTAAAGTATGTCTTTTTAACTGCTTTTACTGTTTTGTGATGTGCCTTAGCGATTAATCTCATTTCAACATGTCAACCTATAAATATTATTGACTTAAAATTGTCCTGACTATCCTACATCAAAAAACAGGTTCATCTACAATCCAATAATGGAAGCTTAACATTTAGTACCCTCACAGTAATGCTTCTGAAATTCTTTATGTTATTTCTGTTAAGGGTATATTTTGCTATTTTAAGTCTGATTTTTATGTTGTGCGATACCGTAACTTGGTAAATACAGTTTGTTAGCCTTTTCACTTACATATAGTTCTGCGTTGTGTCTAAGTCATCCTGTTAAACAAATTGATAAGATGGCATACAAATAAGATTTGCAGCAAACATTTTTTTTAAACTGTCCCTTGATAAAATACTGTAACACTGGAAATAAAGTATTCATTTACCATTGTACAACAATTGTAAAAATTTGGAAAATGCACAATTATGCTGTTATAAAAAGAAAAGTGGAAAAACGCATACCCCGAAAAATACCAAATGAAAAAGGAAAAGTTAATGCGACACAAACATAGTAATTGCTTACCTCTTCATCAAAATAAAAAGTCCGGAACTTCAACTCATTAACATGAGAAACTTCATTTGAAGAAACAAAATAAGTGGTGTTACTAATGACAAGATATTCTGTCTCAATATCTTCAAATACAGATTTGAGTGAAGCAAATTCAACATCCAACCAAGTAAGAAAATAATTTATTATAATTTATTCCTCAACTTTTTCCGCGCATCGCGCGGGTACTATACTAGTTACAGTTAATAATATGCGTGGCTACTACCGAGAAGATAAAATTGGCCTAATTCTCGAAGATGCTAGGAATAGGACGTCATGGAGTATTTATAATTTTAGAATATAAATTCAGTTAATTTACATTTTGCTTGTGATAAAAAAGAAGAAGCTCTATTATCAGTTAGATGATCTTGTGTGTGTTTTTTAAAATGAATTAACAATCTATATTTCTTAAGAAGATTTCAGAAGAAAAAAAATCAAAAGTTTATGTGTTCTCGGTGAAAGTAAAAAATAAGCATGACAACTTTTAAAATTTTAGAAATAAATAATTTTAAGTTAAAATATCGACTAAGCTGATTGAGAACTTTTATATTATTACTGTTTCATTTGTTGAATTATTGAATAAAATAAACAATCATCATTTTTTAAGAACTAATATTTTTTGTCTTACACCTACTTTATAACTCAAATGTAATTAGTTATATAGTATTTATGTAATTTAAAATATATATATATTTACTCAGAGGAGATATACACGCAACGCGCGTACCGTAAGACTAGTATATATATAGAAAACGTTAATAATAATAGTAATAATGGAGAAGTACCATAACGCCTATTTTTTTATTGGTCTACTTTCCACTCCTTTTTTATTTTTATTTTTTAATCTTCCTTTTTTCTCCCTTTTCTTTTTCTTTTATTCTTGTTTTTTCTTTGTTTTCCCTCCCAATCACGTCTTCCCTTAATTTCGTTCACCTTTTCTTCAGTCACCATTGTTATCTGCTTCTAGTTTGACTTTTTGATTTCTCTCCATCATCCGCCAGCTTTCAAGAGAAGTTTTCTCAACCATTGATTCTAACAAGGCCGGAGCTTTGTTCATTTCAGAATTCAGATTAAGGTCAATATTCTCTTTCTTTTAGTTTTTTTATGCGATTTTTTTTTGTTTAATTAGTATTGCAATGAGTAACATGTTTCTTTCATCCTTTTATGTACGACATCATTGTTGATACACTCTGAATCCTATCCTCTGTGGTGCTTAATGACTAATAATATTATGTGAATTAATTAAGGGCCCGTTTGGCCATAAGAAATTTCTCACTTTTTTTCGAAATATTTTCACTGTTTTTTCGGAATCAGTGCTTGTCCATGAAATTGTCAAATTTCATTTAAAAGTTGCATTTCGGAATTTTCGGAAATTTGAAAAACTCTAAAAAGCTGTTTTTCAAAATTTTTACTTCAATCACTCACAAAAATTCAAAAACAATTCCAAATTGTATTCATATCCAAACACAACTCTAATTTTCAAATACCTTTTTCACTTTAATTTTTTTTTTTTCACTTTTTTCCGAAATTTATACTATTTTTTATGTTCAAACGCGCACTAAGTGTATATTCATATATTTTTTGTCCCAATTATACCCTTATCGTTAGTGGCTGACTCAGGTTTGGCCCTCAAAACTAATAAAATTCGATATTTTTTCCGATCAACCCTTTCAATTTAGGGTCAATAACTTCCATTTTCTAAAACGCCGAAAGGAAGAACAAAAAGAAGAATAAAAAAGAACGTGTAGAAAAAAATTCTTCAGCAAAAAATTACACATCAAAAGTTGAGAAAATATTTTACCAAAATATTCCTTTTAATTTGCTCAACGAATGATTAATAAGTTTCTCTCTTTTTCAATTTCTGTCTTGTGAATATCAACGCTTCTTATTTACGTAATTGCGATTATATGCATAAATTTAGTTCAATATAAAAAAATTTGGTATTTTACTGATTTTTTCTTTTAGGCATGACAACAATTGCAATTTCTTCAGCAAGATCAAAATTTTTATTAAGTATATATGATAACTCCCTGCAATTTTTCCATTACTTTCAATTATTTCTCATTAATCCAAGAACTTCAATTTATTAGTTTCATGAAAATTACTATTATTTTTTCCATGAGAAATGTTTGCGTTTCTAGGATGAAATTTGTGTTGTGTTACTTGCTGTTAAACTGCATGAGAGTATATTTTTTTAATGGGAGAAAGACTGGAATATGATGAGTAATTAGATGTAATTGGGCTCTTTTAATCATATTGGGTCTATGTAATTTCTTTGTTTAAATTTTTGAGATTTTTTCTTACCTATACCATATATGAAACCTTATTACAAAAAATGTGCATAATTCTTAAATTACCCGCTCAGTCCACATTATTTCTACAGTTTTTGTACCAATCATTAAAAGCTACTCCCTCCGGTCCAAAATAAGTGATTTTTTGGCCTTTTTCTTGTGGTCCAAAATAAGTGATTTTTCTAGATTTCAAGAATGAATTAATTATTTTTTTTCTACATTGCCCTTAGAGTAAATTGTATTGGAATATGTGTTAGGAGTGTTTATGGTAGATAGTAAAGGTTAATATGGTCAATTCTATTGCTAATTAATACTAAAAGGTAGATTTCTTAATCAGTATGAAAACATCCAAAAAATCACTTATTTTAGACCGGAGAAAGTAATTAATAGTAGCAATTTCAGGAACAGAATATTCTGAAAAGATTTACTAATTTCATGAGGTAAAGAGTATCAGTAACCCAATAATGCTCTGACCAAAAAAAAAAAAAAAAAAAAAAAAAAAAAAAAAAAAAAAAAAAAAAAAAAAAAAAAAAAAAAAACCCAATAATGGACCCAAATCATTAAAACCTCTACATGTTAGATTTCCACACCGAGCTGATTACAATCCCTGTGTGCTATTTGGTTTCAGTTGGAGGGTTTCATTTGAACCTATAAATTATCCATCAGTACTTTTGCATCTGACATGTAGAGGTATATAGCATGTAGATAATCGTGATTGCGCGTTCAAGTTAAAAGATTTTTGTGGGTAATCATTTAAGTTTTGAAAGATCATACTGTAGTTAACTTTAATTTATTTTAGTGATTGTTAATATGTTTTTTTGTATTGTGTCAATTATCTATCTCCATTTTTCATATTCTGTACATAGCAGTTAATATTTATTATCAACAATATAACAACAAATTTAAAAAAATTAATGTAACTTGAACTAACAGTTATATACAGAAAGTAAATACAACCGGAGATATTCTCTACAAATTGAAGTTATTTTGTAGGCAATTTATAAATTGTGGATACACTGTAAATATTTTATAGATATATTATAGTTTATTTGTATTTGTGTTTTTATATGCATTTTCGAAGCTGCCAGTTAATTATTTTTTTTTTTACTAATAATATAGTTACAATAATGTAACTTAAACTAACAGTTATATAGAGAAAGTAAATACAACTGGAGGTATTCTTTACAAATTATATACATATTCAACTATAAAAATTATATACAATCTCAACATTCAGTGTTTCCAGATTGTAGATAATTTGAAGTTTTTTGTAGATAATTTGTATTCAAACAACATAATAACTACTTTTAAGACAATGAAAAATTATTGTTGTAAGTACTAAACAACTGGAGATAAATCCACAAAGTTATTTTCAAGTGAACTACTAAACTGGATAGAAATTAACAAAACAAATGGTCTGCTACAATAAAAACACAAAAGAAATGTTCAGAAAGTGTCTCTACTATACTTCTCCTACAAACTAGCATCAACTAAATTACATATATATAACACTACTTCTTCTTTCTATGGACTCTTGTTTTCTCATTCAATGCAGGTGCACCCTTCTTCCTTGCTAGTCTGCATGTAACCTTACTTTCACTGATTGACCCATCACACAAAGTGTGGAATCTAAGCACCCTATAATCAGCATTATGTGGAGCAAAAAACTGTCCATTCTGCACAAATAATAAATTAATTCACATTAATAAAATGCATACTACAACATAATTACAATTGATTATATAAAATCTACAATTTAGAGCATTTTCTACAAATTAAGGTAACAACAAAAAATAACTACAATTCTGGTTCAAATAGTACAAGTTACCTAACAACATAACTACAAAAAAACTACAAAAATATCTTAAAATATAAAAGCAGAACATCACAACTACAAAATATCTTCAAAATTAAGACAATTAATCTAAACTTGTCTAAAACATGTAGAACACAGATTAACAACATAACTACAATTGATTACATCATATCTATAATTTAAAGCATTTTTTACAAATTAAGGCAGCAACGAAAGATAACTACAATTCTGCTTCAAATAATACAAGTTACCTAACAGTATAACTACAAAAAAGTACAAAGTATCTACAATTATAAAAGGCAGAACATCACACCTACAAATAACTTCAAAATTAAGACAATCAATCTACACTTGTTTAAAACATTTAGAACACATATTTTACCATCCTAAACCAAACAAAAAATTAGAAACGAAATTAATAAATGTTTACCTTCGCCAATGATTGGTTCCGAACAATTTTAGGGTATTTTTTTGAATGTTTCTTCAATTTTTGATTTTTCGAAACAGGAGAGACCTTTGCTTTCTTTCCTGATCGAAGATTAGGGACCTCTTCTACAAAGTCATCATCCACAGAAATCTCTTTTCCTTTTCGTTTGACTTGTTTGACTGGTGTAGAAGTTTCTCCAGCATCTACATCGTATTTTTGTTTGGTTCTTATCTCGGCTCTGATTTGTCGTGTAAAGGAACTATGAGTAGTCTGTGCAATTGCATGTGGAGATTTACTTTGCTTTTTGTGTGAATTTGGGGATAAAACACCCAAATCAAAGGAGGGTTTATCAGCTACTCCTAATTTTTCGTTTCTCTTTTTCGAAGCTTTGATTTTCTTCATTGATGAAGTTCAACTGGAGCAAAATTTTACACAAATTTGTTTGAAGGGTTTCTTCACGTTTTTGTAATTTTAGAGGAGAGAACGGGTGGTTTCAGAAGATGAAAATGGTAAAAATAACGTGGGTATGGGTAAAAGAACGTGATTACAGGACTGAGGGATTAGGAGAGAGAAAGTAAGGGAGGGGTGGAGATACTGGGCGGGTAACAGAAACTCTTTAATTAAGGAGTAAAAAATATCTCATTAATTATACGCTTAATTAGTTATGGTATAGAAATGATAATTTGGTATACTAAGTGTAATTAAGTTAAACTTTAAACATTGAAGGTAAAAAAAATTTCTTATGTGATATAAGAATGTAAAAATTCCTAAATTTTTTTACTACGAATTTTTCGGGTTGTTTACAAGGTGACACTCTACCTCAATAACAAAACACAATTTAAATGGGTAAAAATAATATCTTGGACGTCCGTTAGTTTTGATAGGTAAAGATAAGCCAGTGCACTAACGATAAGGGTATATCTGAAATCAAATTTTAACGGGGGTAAACTTATTCTATTTTCCATAGTTGAGGAGCATTTTGTGCCATTTTTCTTTAAATAATGATGAATTAACATCTAAAAAAATGAGAAGAAGGTTCTAGAACTAAAAAAATAAACACGTTGCGTGTCTGGAAAAGCATAAAACCATGTAATAAAGTGTTTCACTGCCTGATATATTTTTCAAGGGAAATTGTTTTTGCTCTTTCTTTTACCCCAAAAGCCAAAGATAAGATCATCAAAAGATGGGTACTGCTTTTTTTTTTTTTTTTTTAAATTAGAGCTTTTGAGTTCGAGCTTTGGGTATAAAAAAATCCTTGATAGGAAGTGTTTTTCTCCAAATGAGGCCTTACGTGGCACGAATCAGAATATAGTAGGACTCCAATATAAGTACCGATCAAAACCTAAAAAAAAAAAAAAAAAAAAAAACCAAAGATAAGTGAATACTTTTAAATAAATAAACGAACGACAGGGAATTAAGGAATGACATCAGAACAGATTTTTGATGATAGAGAAGCTTTGACTTTTAAAAGCTTTGACATTAGAATATTTTGCCAGATTCATTGACGTTACTTCTTTATTTAACAGTTTCTCCATTCCAAATTACTTATTAGGGGTGTATATATGTCGGGTTGGTTCGGATTTTATAATTACAAAACTAAACTAATTGTGTCGGATTATTAAATCTAAAGACTAAACCAAACCAATAAAACTCGGATTTTTCACTCTCGGATTTTCTCGGGTTTTCGGGTTATTCGGGTTTTTTTCCCGTAAAATTTTCGTAGAACAAAACATATAAATTATGCTCAAAATATTTCTTTAGTCCTAGTAAGATACAACTATATAAAGTATTTTCCAAGAAAATAATACAAAATATGATATGTCATGTCATTATCCTAAAATATT
>MU762924.1:7832-22473 GCA_026770625.1 Nicotiana glauca
AAAATCAAAGAACCCCAAATATTAAAAACCCTTCCCCCACATCACACGAGCTTCCTGCTTGTCATTTTGCTCACATAATTGGTGATTATTTTCGTGTTGAGATTTATCAAGTTTATAGTGATTTGCTTTTTCACATGTTTATTGTCATTTTCTATTATGGAAGGTCTAAGAATTATGATTTATACAAATAATTGGTATTCCTCATATACTATTAAGAAAAATAGTAATCATGCGGATAATTAGTGATTATTTGATCTCCTTTTCAAGAATAATATAACTAAAAAGGAAAACCGAAAAAAACCGAAAAACTGAAAAAATCGACTAAAACCGAAACAGAAAAAACCGAATTTATGTTGGTTTGATTTGATTATGAATTTAGTAAACCGATATAATTGGTTTGATTTTGGTTTAATAAAAAACCGAACCAAACCGCCTCATGTACACCCCTAATTGTCGTTATCGTCTAAGCTATTTTTCAAGCTCTTGAAGCTGATTCATCAAGTTTTTCTTTGATTTCTAGACAAAATTGTCTATCCGATAACAGATCTATTTATGAACCAGAGTTGGAGACAAAACCTATGTGGAATTATTCTTGATGAAGTATGTTGGTAATTTCAAGGCTTCATATTAGGAAGATAAAAGTGAAGTGTTGTTTGGAACATGTAAAAGAAAATAAATTAAAGAGAGAATAAATGGGGAAAGATTACCGGGCTGAAGAAATGGGTGGAAAAGACGGTGAATTCTTTTCCATAGAAGACAACAATCTTTTAATGGAAGAATTGAAAAAGTATGTTTTACTCTTTTTTAGTATTTCTTAATTACATGTGAAATTATTTTTATTTAAAATTACATGTGTTCTTATTTAATTGGCTCATTTGCCATGTCAACAGCAAGTGTATGTCACACATGGGGTCTGTTTGACTTAAGTGTCGAATAAATACACTTCTGTCAAATAAAAGTGTCTAAATGGTCAGTAAGTTAGTTTGAGTGTTCAAATGATCGTTGGGGACAATTTAAAAGGGCTATTTATATATTTCGCCATAAATCTAGTATGTTATGATGGCAAGTAGCTTGCGGGTTAATGTTATTTATATTTATAATTTTAGTTTAGAAATAGCCATATGCTTAGTTTATTTAAAGTTAAGTTTGGTAAAAGTTATTGCCGCAGGAATTGATTACTGTAATTATTTTTAGCTTTGAGTTACTAATACATGCTCCTAATTAAAGTGCTCACAGAGTCAAATTTCGTATGCTATTTGTCACGATCCGAATTTCTCACTCTCGGGGTCGTGATGGCGCCTACTCATAGAAGCTCGGCAAGCCACAGTTTTAGAATCCATAACTACTTTTATTGGAATTATATTTTTACCAATTTAATTAACAGGAAATAAATAATTAAACAACAACAGAATACGTAATTTAGCGGAAGACTTAAACGAAATAATCAAAATAATAAGGAAAATCCACATATTTGTCTACCCAGAACTGGAGTCACAATACGCACGGACTACTAAGATTTATTACATACAACCGTTTGAAAAAAAGTAATACTTCTGTCTCGAACACAAGAGATAACAGAACATAAATAAAGATAGAGGAGACGCCGGGCCTGCGCACGCCTGCAAGGTTACCTCGGTATCTCGGTGGACTGAAGGTTGGCTCTCGAACTACTACTGCGTACTGTATGCTACTCCGGTACCTGGATCTGTGCAAAAGAGCATAAAGTGTAGTATCAACACAACTGACCCCATGTGCTGGTAAGTGCCTAGCCTAACCCTGACGAAGTAATGACGAGGCTAAACCGGACTACCACATAAACATGTGCAGTTATATAGACATATACAGCGGAAATCGAGATATAAAAATAAATAATCAATATAGAAGGGGAGCATGATGTGGGAGAAATAACAATTTCAAGTAAAAGTCGTCCAGTAACGAAGGAAACAACACAACTCAGACATCAATAAAGAAACAGAAAGCAGCAAGTGCACGACATCACCCTTAGTGCTTTTACTCTCATCCTCACCAAGCAATGCCATAATAAAACGTGCATGGAATCACCCTTCGTGCTTTTACTCTCTTTCCTCACATACAATCAATAGAATCGGCACAGAATGGTACATCGTGCGGCACGATATCATCCTTCGTGCTTTACTCTCTTTCCACACAATAAGCAAACAATGCACAGCATCACCCTTCGTGCTTTACACTCTTTCCTCACAATAAGCAAACAATGCACGACATCACCCTTCGTGCTTTAACACCCTTCCTCACCCAAACAACAATCACAAGCAAGGGGCAAGGGAATAAACAAAATAATAATAGAAATCCCAGCAAGGGAACACAATTAAACAATTAAATCCTGGCAAGGGTACAACATCAATAATCTCAACGTCCCAGCAAGGGAAAAATAATCAACTAGCAACAATATCCCGATAAGGGAACAGTTAAAATACTTTTTCTCTTTTTTCCACTTTTATTTCATATCTCACTTTACCACTAGAGCCAATGCTCCAAAAGGTTCAATCATTTTATATACTTTCACAATTGTAATATAACTTGAGCCAATGCTCCTCGATGTTCATAGGCCACAATTTCCTTTCACAAGCTTTTCACAACAAATAGGAATCATCACCAAGGCAAGAGAAATATAACGAAATTAAGATATTCACAATTTAAAGACTCACGGTCATGCTAGACACCAACGTATAGATACTCATCACCATGCCTATACGTTGTACTCGACAATTACCACATAGCAAATAAGACTCAACTCCTAATCCCTCAAGCTAAGGTTAGACCAAACACTTACCTCAAACTTCCACGGCCAATTCAATCCTCAATAATCGCCTTTCCTTTCAAATTTGCCTCCAGTTCAATTGTATCTATAAATAAATGACTTCAATACATCAATAAATGCTAAACAATGCGAACCCTAATTATAGCTTTCCATCATCTTTCCCAAAAACTCAAAAATCTACACCGGGCTCGCTTGGTCAAAACATGAGGTTCAGACCAAAATCAAATCATCTGTTCACCCACGAGCCCGAATATATAATTTGTTTTCAAATTCGACTCCAAAACGAGGTCTAAATCAAGAAAAATAAAAATCCCTAACTCTACCTAAATCCCTAATTTTTTACCCTTAATCATGTGTTTTAGGCCTAGAAATTCATTAGATATTGATGAAATTAGAAGAAAAAGAGTCTAAGATTACTTACCTATGATTTTGTGGTGAAATCCTCTTTCAAAAATCGCCCAATTTGGAGTTGAGATGAAGAAGTTATGGAAATGTGAACAATTCTTGCTTAAGCTACTGTTTTAAAATCGCTGGGCATACCTTCATTGCATTCGCGATAGGTCTCCCGTGTTCGCGAAGAGCAGCCTTACACACTTATGCGATCGCGATTCCTCATACGCGTTCACGAAGGGTTGGCCCCCCTGACCTTCGCGTTTGCGGGCCTTTGAATGCGTTCGCCTAGAGGAACATGTCAAATTCCATTCCAGTCCCCATTTACTCTATGCGTTTGCGGGACGTGGGTCACGTTCGTTTAGAGAAACCCTCCAGTGCTCCGTGTTCGCGATCCTTCCCTCGCGTTCGCATTGAACAAAATAACCCCTGTCCCCATTTACCTTACGCGATTGCGAGAGTGGCTACGCGATCGCGAAGAGCAACATGCTTGAGCACCTGTTGCAGATTTTCTGCAACTTTTACTAAGTTCAAACTTCCCGAAACATCTCTAAAAACACACCCGAGCCCTCGAGGCTCCTAATCAAACACACGTACTAACTCAACAACATCATACGGACTCATCCGTGCGATCAAATCTCCTAAATAGCCTAAAAAACAATGAATCAAACCTTAAAATCATGATTTTTTCCTCAAACTTCATCAAATTTCAAACTTAGAAATTCAAATCCAAATCACGTCAAAGGACGTTCGTTTTCAACCAAATTTTACAGAAACATCTTAATTCATATATAAGACTTGTATCGGGCGCCGGAACCAAAATACTGGCCTGATACTAACACGTTCTAATCAATTATCATTTTAATTTTCCTTAACAAATTTCAGAAAAATAATTTCTTTTAAAAAATTCATTTCTCGGGCTCGGGACCTCGAAATTCAATTCCGGGCATACGTCTGAGTCCCATATTTTCGTACGAATCCTTCGGGACCGTCAAATCATGGGTCAAGTTCTATTTACCCAAAATATTGACCAAAGTCAAATTTATTCATTTTAACATCAAAACTTAGCATTTTTCACAGAATTTCATATTTAATATTTCCGGCTACGCGTCCGGACTGCGCATGCAAATCTAAGTGACTCTAAATGAGGTTTTCAAGGCCTCGAAAGCACAAAATTAATTAAAATAGGTAATGACCCCTTTGGGTCGTCACATTCTCCACCTCTAAAACAACTGTTCGTCCTCGAACGGATAGAAGAAAGAAGTACCTGAGTAAGGGAAAAGATGAGGATAACGGCTTTGCATATCGGATTCGGACTCCCAGGTCGATGCCTCAAGAGGCTGACCTCTCCACTGAACACGAACAGAAGGGAAACTCTTGGATCTTAACTGACGAACCTGTCGGTCTAGAATAGCTACCAGCTCTTCTTCATAAGACAAGTCCTTGTCCAACTGGACAGTGCTGAAATCTAACACATGGGTTGAATCGCCGTGATACCTCCGAAGCATGGACACATGAAACACTGGATGCACGGTTGATAAGCTCGGCGGAGCAGCAAGTTTATAAGCCACGTCTCCCACTCGATCAAGAATTTCAAACGAGCCAATGTACCTAGGGCTAAGCTTGCCCTTCTTTCCAAATTTCATCACGCCCTTCATAGGCGACACTTGGAGCAATACCCGCTCACCAACCATAAAAGCCACATCTCAAATCTTGCGGTCTGCATAGCTCTTTTTCCTGGACTGAGCTGAACGAAGCCTATCCTGACCTTGTCCAAGGCCTCCTGAACCAGATCCGTACCCAACAACCGAACCTCTCCCGGCTCAAGCCATCCAATCGGAGACCGACACCGCCTACCATATAAGGCCTCATAAGGAGCCATCTTGATGCTCGACTGGTAGCTGTTGTTGTAGGAAAACTCTGCTAAAGGCAAAAACTGATCCCACGAACCTCCGAAGTCAATAACATAAGCTCGGAGCATATCCTCCAAAATCTGAATAGTTTGCTCGGACTGTCCATCCGTCTAGGGATGAAATGTTGTGCTCAACTCAACCCGTATGCCCAACTCTCACTGAACTACTCTCCAAAAACGCGAGGTAAACTGCGTAACCCGGTCCAAAATGATAGATACGGGAACACCATGAAGGCGAACAATCTCTTGAATATAGATCTCAGCTAACCTCTCAGAAGAATAGGAGACTGCCACAGGAATGAAATGCACTGACTTGGTCAGCCTATCAACAATGACCCATACTGCGTCGATCTTCTTCCGAGTCAGCGAAAGTCCAGTAACAAAGTCCATAGTGATCCGCTCCCACTTCTAATTGGGAAGCTCAATCCTTTGAAATAAACCACCAGGTCTCTGATGCTCGTACTTAACCTACTGACAATTCAAACAACAAGCCACATATGCTACGATATCCTTCTTCATTCTACGCCACTAATAATGCTACCTCAAATCCTGATACATCTTCGCGGCGCCCGGATAAATAGAGTACCGGGAGCTATGGGCCTCCTCCAAAATCAACTCTCGGAGTCCATCCACATTAGGCACACATACTCGACCTTGCAATCTCAAAACTCCATCATCATCTAAGGTAACCTGCCTGGCATCTCCGCGCTGCACCGTGTCTCTAAGGATACACAAATGGGGATCATCATACTGACGATCACGGATACGCTCCAATAATGAAGAACGAGCGACCGTGCAAGTTAACACACAATTAGGCTCAGAAATATCCAGTCTCACAAACTGATCGGCTAAAGCCTGAACATCCAAAGCAAGCGGCCTCTTACCGACCGGAATATAAGCAAGACTGCCCATACTGGCTGACTTCCTACTCAAAGCATCGGCCACAACATTGGCCTTCCCGAGATGATATAAAATGGTGATATCATAATCCTTCAACAACTCCAACCACCTTCTCTGCCTCAAATTCAACTCCTTTTGCTTGAACAACTACTAAAGACTCTTGTGATCCGTGAACACCTCACATGCCACGCCATACAGATAATGCCTCCGAATCTTTAATGCGTGAACTCTGGCTGCCAACTCCAAATCATGAACTGGATAGTTCTTCTCATGAATCTTCAACTGCCTCGAAGCATAGGCAATAACTATGCCATCCTGTATCAATACTGCTCCAAGCCCAACACGGGAAGCATCATAATAGACTATATAAGGTCATAAACTTGTGGGCAAAACCAACACCGATACCGTAGTTAGAGCTGTCTTGAGCTTCTGAAAGCTCGCCTCGCACTCATCCGACTATCTGAATTGGGCACCTTTCTGGGTCAATCTGGTCATCGGGGCTACAATAGATGAAAGCCCCTCCATGAACCGTTGATAGTAGCCTTCCAACCCCAAGAAACTCCGAATCTCTGTAGCCGATGCTAGTCTAGGCCAGCTTTTGACTGCCTCAATCTTTTTCGGGTCGACCTGAATATCCTCTACTGATACAACATGACCCAGAAATGCGACTGAACCCAACCAGAATTCACACTTCGAGAACTTAGCATATAAACTATTATCCCTCAGAGTCTGAAGAACCACTCTAAGGTGCTGCTCGTGTTCCTCCTGGCTGCGGGAATATATCAATATATCATCAAAGAAGACTATCACAAATGAATCTAAATAAGGCCTAAACACTCGATTTATCAAGTCCATGAAAGCTGCTGGGAAATTTGTCAACCCGAATGACATAACCAAGAACTCATAATGCCCGTATCGAGTGTGGAACGCTGTCTTAGGGACATCGGATGCCCTAATCCTCAACTGATGGTAGCTAGATCGCAAGTCAATTTTGGAGAATACCTTGGCACCCTAAAGTTGGTCGAACAAATCATCAATCCTTGGCAGCGGATACTTATTCTTGACTGTTACCTTGTTCAATTGCCGGCAATCAACACACATTCTCATTGACCCATCCTTCTTCTTGACAAATAACACCGGCGCACCCCAAGGCGAAACACTGGGTCTAATGAAACCCTTCTCAAGCAAATCCTATAATTGTTGTTTTAACTCCGGCGATGCCAAACGATACGATGGGATAGAAATGGGATGAGTGCCCGGTACCAGATCAATACAAAAGTAAATATCCCTGTCGGGTGGCATACCCGGCAGGTCTGAAGGGAAAACATCAGGGAACTCACGAACAATAGGCACAGAATCAATAGAGGGAACCTCAGCACTAAAATCACGAACATAGGCTAAATAAGCCAAACACCTCTTCTCGATCATATGCAAAGCCTTCACATACAATATAACACTGTGGGTAGAATGACCAGGAGTCCCTCTCCACTCTAAACTAGGCATACCTGGTAAAGCTAGGGTCACAGTCTTGGCATGGCAGTCCAAGATAGCGTGATAGGGTGATAACCAGTCCATCCCCAATATAATATCGAAGTTAACCATGTCTAAAAGCAACAAATCTACACGAATCTCAAGACCCCCAATCACCACAATACAAGAACGATGGACTCGATCGATCATAATAGAATCACCCACCGGTGTAGATACATAAACAGGAACACCCAATGCATTATTAGGCATGACCAAGTATGGGGCAAATTAAGATGACACATACGAGTACGTAGACCCTGGATCAAACAACACTGAAGCATCCCTATTACAAACTAGAACCGTACCTATAATAACCGCATCTGAAGCCTCTGCCTTGGGTTTGGCCTGAAGAGCATAACATCGGGGCTGGGCCGCACCACTTTGATCTACCTCTCTGGGACGGCCTGCTACTGGCTGGCCTCCACCTCTGGCGGTCTGAGCTCTACCTCTATGACCTCTACCTCCACCTCTAGCACCTCTACCTCCACCTCTACCTGGCTGGGCAAGCTGTGGAACACCTGGTGCCTGAACCATGGCACGAGAACCCTGGTGCTGAGAACTGCTCAGTGCTCGAGGGCAAAATCTAGCAATATGACCTGTGTCACCACAAGTGTAACAAGCCCTCGGCTGCTGACTCTGCCAACCCTGTCGACCTGAATGACCACCACGGAAACGCTGAAGTGGCGGTGCACTGAATGGCCGCTGATTAGAATAGTGCGTGTGAGAACCACGGCCACCTGAGGCACCGTGAGAAACCTGGAGAGCTGACTGGAAAGTACTAGGAGGATGATCCATATCATACGAATCTCTGCCTCAAGACGAGGCACCACTGAATTTGCTTGACTGATAGGGTCTCTTGTCTTCCCTATGACCACCCCCACACGATAATACCATCTCAACTCTCTGGGCCATATTGGCCGCCACCTAGAAGGATATCTCATTCCCAACCTCTCTAGCCATCTGGAGATGAATAGGTTGAATGATCCCATCAATAAACCGTCTCACCCTCTCCCTCTCAGTAGGAAGTATAATAAGATCATAGCGAGCCAAATCAATAAACCTGGTCTCGTACTGGGTGATTGTCATGGATCCCTACTGGAGATGCTCGAACTGCCTCCGATAGGCCTCTCGCGGTGTAACACGGAGAAACTTCTCCAGAAATAGCTACGTGAACTGATCCCAGGTCAAGGCTGGTGACCCTACTGGTCTAGCTAAGAAATAATCCCTTCACCAAGTCTTGGCGGATCCAGACAAGCGAAATGTAGCGAAATCAACCCCATTGGTCTCAACAATACCCATGTTCCGAAGAACCTCGTGACAGCTGTCCAAATAATCCTGAGGATCCTCGGTAGATGCACCGCTGAAGGTAGTAGGGAAGAGCTTGGTGAAGCTATCCAATCTCCATAAAGCATCAGCAGACATAGCTGCTCCATCACCGGCCTGCGCTACCATACACGGCTGAGCTGCTCCAACTGGCTAAACTGCTAGAGTCTGAATATGGGGAGCTACCTGCTCCGGAGTACGAGTAGTAGGAGTTTGGGCTCCTCCAGCCTGAGAAGTGGCTGGTGCTACAGGAAGTAAGCCTGCATGGGTGACACTCTCCATGAGACCCACCAATCGGACCAGAGCATCCTGAAGAACTGGGGTAGCAATAAACCCCTCTGGGACCTAAGCTGGGCCCACCGAAACTGCTGGAGCTGGGGACGGAACCTCCTCGTCAAAGTCAACCTGAGGCTCCGCCACTGGTGCTGCTGCTCGGGGCTGAGCTCTGCCCCTACCTCGGCCTCTAGCACGGCCTCAGCCTCGCCCTCTGCCCTTAGTGGAAGCTGCTGCTAGGGTCTCGGGCTGCTGAGCAGTAGATGAGGAAGCGCGTGTTCTTTCCATCTGCGAAAGAACAGAGTAAAAATTCAATTAGCATTGAGAAACCAAATCGCACGACGTGAAAGAACAAATGTGAAACTTTTCCTAACTCTGTAGCCTGTGGGGGATAAATACAGACGTCTCCGTACCGATCCCTCAGACTCTACTAAGCTTGTCCGTGGATTGTGAGACCTATGTAACCTAGAGCTCTGATACCAACTTATCACGACCTGGATTTCCCATGCTCGGGGGTCGTGATGGCGCCTACTAGTAGAAGCAAGGCAAGCCACACATTTAGAATCCATAACTACTTTTATTTAAAATCTATTTTTACCAATTTAATTAACAGGAAATAAATAATTAAACAATAACGGAATTCAAACTTTAGCGGAAGACTTAAACGAAATAACCAAAATAATAAGAAAAATCCACATATGTCTCTACCCAGAACTGGAATCACAATACGCACGGACTAGTAAGATTTACTACATACAACCATTTGAAAGAAAGTAATACTTCTGTCTCAAACACAAGAGATAACAGAACATAAATAAAGATAGAGGAGACGCCGGCCTACGGATGCCTGCAAGGCTACCTCGGTGTCTCAGTGGACTGAAGGTTGCCCTCCGAACTACTACTGCGCACCGTATGCTACTCCGGTACCTGGATCTGTGCAAAAGAGCACAGAGTGTAGTATCAGCACAACTGACCCCATGTGTTGGTAAGTGCCTAGCCTAACCCCGGTGAAGTAGTGACGAGGCTAGACCGGACTACCACATAAACCTATGCAGTTATATAGACATATACAACGGAAATCGAGATACAGAAATAACTAATCAATATAGGAGGGGCAGCATGCTGTGGGGGAAATAACAATTTCAAGTAAAAGTCATCCAGCAACGAAGGAAACAACACAAATTAGACATCAATAAAGAAACAGAAAGCAGCAAGTGCACGACATCACCCTTCGTGCTTTTACTCTCATCCTCACCAAGCAATGGCATAATAAAACGTGCACGACATCACCCTTCGTGCTTTTAATCTCTTTTCTCACATATAATTAATAGAATCGGCATGGAATGGTACATCGTGCGACATGACATCACCTTTCATTCTTTACTCTCTTTCCACACAATAAGCAAACAATGCACGACATCAACCTTCATGCTTTACACTCTTTCCTCACAATAAGAAAATAATGCACGACATCACCCTTCGTGCTTTAACACTCTTCCTCACCCAAACAACAATCACAAGCAAAGGAAAAGGGAATAAATTGAATAATAATATAAATCCCGGCAAGGGAACACAATTAAACAATTAAATCCCGGTAAGGGTAAAACATCAATAATATCAACGTCCCAGCAAGGGAAAAATAATCAATAAGCCACAATACCCCGATAAGGGAACAGTTAAAATACTTTTTCTCTTTCTTTCACTTTTATTTCGTATCTCACTTTACTCCTAGAGTCAATGCTCCAAAGGATTCAATCATTTCATATACTTTCATAATTGTAATATAATTTGAGCCAATGTTCCTCGATGTTCATAGGTCAAAATTTCCTTTCACAAGCTTTTCACAACAAATAGGAATCATCACCAAGGCAAGAGAAATATAACGAAATCAAGATATACATAATTTAAAGACTCACGGTCATGCTAGACACCAACGTATAGATATTCGTCACCATGCCTATACGTCGTACTCGACAATTACCACATAGATAGTAGGACTCAACTCCTCATCCCTCAAGCTAAGGTTAGATCAAACACTTACCTCAAACTTCCATGGCCAATTCAATCCTCAATAATCGCCTTTCCTTTCGAATTCGACTCCAATTCAATTGTATATATACATAAATGACTTTAATACATCAATAAATGCTAAACAATGCGAACCCTAATTATAGCTTTCCATCATCTTTCCCAAAAACTCAAAAATCTACCCCGAGCCCGCTTGGTCAAAACACGAGGTTCGGACCAAAATCAAATCATATATTCACCCACGAGCCTGAATATATAATTTGTTTTCAAATTTGACTGCAAAACGAGGTCTAAATCAAGAAAAATAAAAAAGCCCTAACTCTACCTAAAATTTTTGTACCCTTAATTATGTGTTTTAGGCCTAGAAATTCATTAGATATAGATGAAAATGGAAGAAAACGAGTCTAAGATTACTTACCTATGAGTCTGTGGTGAAATCCTCTTTCAAAAATCGCCCAAGTTGGAGTTGTGATGAAGAAGTTATGAAAATGGGAACAATTCTCACTTAAGCTACTATTTTAAAATAGTTGGGAAAGACCTTCATCGCGTTCGCGATGGGTCTCCCATATTCGCGAAGAGAAGCCTTACACAGGTTTATGCGATCGCGATTCCTCATACGCATTCGCGAAGGGTTGGCCCCCTCACCTTCGCGTTCGCGGGCCTTTGAATGCGTTTGCGTAGAGGAACATGTTAAATTCCATTCTAGCCCCCATTTACTCTATGCATTCGCGGGACGTGGGTCGTGTTCGCATAGACCAACCCTCCAGTTCTCTGCGTTCACGATCCTTTCCTCGCATTCGCATTGAACAAAATAACCCTTGTCCCCATTTTCCTTACCTGATCGTGAGAGTGACTACCCGATCGCGAACAACAACAGGCGTGAGCACCTGTTGCAGATTTTCTGCAACTTTTACTAAGTTCAAACTTCCCGGAACACCTCTGAAAATACACCCGAGCCCTCGGGGCTCCTAACCAAACATACGTACTAACTCAAGAACATCATACTGACTCATCCATACGATCAAATCGCCTAAATAGCCTTAAAAATAAAGAATCAAACCTCAAAATCATGGGTTTTTCCTCAAATTTCATCAAGTTTCAAACTTAGAAATTCAAACACGAATCACGTCAAACAACGTCCGTTTTCAATCAAATTTTACAAAACATCTTAATTCATATATAAGACCTGTACCGGGCACCGGAACCAAAATACGGGCCCGATACCAACACGTTCTAATTAATTAACATTTTAATTTTCCTTAACAAATTTCAGAAAAACAATTTCTTTTAAAAATTCGTTTCTCGGGTTCGGGACCTCGAAATTCAATTCGGGGCATACGCTCGAGTCCCATATTTTCCTATGGACTCTCCGGGACCGTTAAATGGGTCCAGTTCCGTTTATCCAAAATATTAACCAAAGTCAAATTTATTAATTTTAACATCAAAACTTAACATTTTTTACAGAATTTCATATTTAAGCTTTTAGGCTACGCGCCCGGACTATGCACGCAAATCGAGGTAACTCTAAATGAGGTTTCAAGGCCTCAAAATCACAGAATTAGTTAAAAACAGGTGATGACCCCTTTGGGTCGTCACACTATTTTTCTTTTCATTCTAATGGTTATAGTGGAATAAATATGCATCAATGTTTATCTTGGATTCTTTGCATGATGCTGTCTTATATGTTAATTATTTCTTGAGCTCTATAGACATGAAGATAAATCACTTAAGTTCTTTTGAAAGTTAATTGCAAGTGTAGTGAGCTGTTGTATGGGGTCAAATTTGACCGATCACATCCCTAAGTCAACACGACCGACCGCTGCACATACGCGAGCCATGACAGAAGGACGACTTGGGGATAATAGGAGAAATGACTTCATAACCCCGTCGGCCCCTCTATAATATGTACTTTGGTTCTGTCTTTTAATATTTAAACAATGATCCCCTACTATATAAAGGGGATCCGAGCTTTGTCAGGGGGACTTTTGAATATACAAGTTCTCTTGCTCTCTCATCTCTCTAACATTCTCTCTCTTTCTCTCTCACATATACTATTGTTGCAAAACCGATTATCAAGATCATACTAGGGTTTATTATTTTCGATTACAATTTACTCCTTCATCTCTTTTGATTGATTTACTTAAAATATGTTTAATAACTTTTGAGTCAAACAATTTGGCACCGTCTGTGGGGATTTCGGTAGTCAAAATCATAGTTCACACCTAGGATATCAAAAACAACAATAATTGTCCTTCATACTCCATAGAAACCAACAATGGCAGAAAAAGAAGCAAGGTTGAAGATGATAGCAGACGTCTCAAATAACCTCATAGACTCCCTCAACAAAGCCGGTAGAGAAAATACCGCGAATGTAACACCAAATAATGTACCAGAGGGGGAGATCTAATAATCTTACATAAAAGAGGGGCTGCTACGTCGCGACAAAGGAAACACCCCCAGTAGTCAAAAAGTTGCTAGAGGAATGGTTGACGAGCGCTCTAAGCAACATTCTCGAGAAACCCCCTCAGGGAAATACCGAAGATTCACTAATGACAAAAATTGCTATTGCCACCGATGAGCCAAGCGCTATACGAACGAGCAATAGCCACACCGTTATCAACGCAAACGATGGTGTACTCGCAACCATCCTTAAGAAAATGGAAGAAATGGAGAACGAGAATAAAGTCCTTCGTGATCAAATGAAAGAACACCAGGAAAGGGTTAACAAGATACATGGCGCCCTATCACGACCCCAAACCCGGCCGTGATGGCGCCTAACACAACTGCTAGGCAAGCCCGACCAATTTCACTCTCAACCCGAGCATAAAGCTCAAAACCATTTGTTTGAAAATCATTAACAACATTTAAACTAGAAGTATAACTGAAAGATAAAAATAAATCCGAAAATCAACAATACTGAACAACCTCCCAAAAATCTGGGGGTCATGAGTCAAGAGCCTTTACCAGAATAACATAAATACACTGTAAAACAACATAGTCTGAAGTACGCGGAAAAAGTCAAATAACAGGGAATAGGAGAGAAGTCGGGTCCTGCGGACGTCAGGCAGCTACCTCGACAACTCCGTCTAAAAGCCCTGAAGAACAGCAATAAGCTCAGATAGCTCCTGGAGTACCTGAATCTGCACACAAGGTGCATGGAGTAGAGTGAGTACTTCCAACTCAGTGGTAATAGACATATATAATGTCTGATAGTAGGAAATTCCAAAATATAGCACAAAGTAAAGCTAAGAACAGTACTCCTACACGTTTATCAACAACTAACATAAACAGTCACAACAGATAAATATATCAATGCATGAATGCAATGCACATGATCGCTACGGCGCGTAGCCCGATCTATGGGTACCCGGCGCTCACTGTGGGGGTTCAGACTCTGGAGGGGCTCCTATAGCCCAAGCGCAATATAATATCACACCCGCTGTGGCGTGCAGCCCGATCCATGCATAGTCATGAATGCACAATCA
>MU762925.1:27967-75813 GCA_026770625.1 Nicotiana glauca
ATATATATATATATATATATATATTGAACTGCACAGGTTGGTTTGGTAGTCCTGTCTAGCCTTGTCACTACTTCGCCGGGGTTAGGCCAGGCACTTACCAGCACATGGGGTCGATTGTGCTGATGCTACACTTCTGTGCTCTTTTGCACTGATCACGGTACTGGAGCAGCTTTTGGACCACAACAGTAGTTAATTGGGAGCTGACTTTAGTCCAGAGACTTTCGAGGTAGACTAGCTGTCGTCCGCAGGCCGGAATCCCTTATATGTTATTAGTTTGTTTTCCTTGTACCGAGACAAACATTTATGTACTTCTATTCACACTTGTTTTTAGCACTCTTTAGTAGTTCGTGAGTTAGTGACGCCAGTCTTGGGTAGAGAAATGTTAAACTTTCGCATTTTTGGTTTTCAGTTATCTATGCTTTTAAGACTTCCGCTTTTATGTTAATTGTCTCGTCTTTCCTTATATGGTTAATGTTGTTAAGAGAAGCGTTAAGTTAGCTCCTATTAGTAGGCGCCATCACGACTTCCGATGGTGGGAAATCTGGGTCGTGATAAAATATTGGTTGCACTTTAGACCTATTTGGCCTTTAAGTGCATGTCAGGTGTAATTTTTATACTTTAGACCTATTTGGATAAAAATATTTATTGCACTTCAAACCTATTTAGACTTAAGTGAATCTTAAGTGTAATTTTTGCACTTTAGACTTAATTGGCCTTAAGTGTATTGCACTTTAGACGGAATTTTTTTCCCCTCAACTTAAGACCCGATAAGTCCGAAGTTGAACCTAAAGTGGATAGACTTGAAAATGTTGTGCCAAATGAGTATAACTTCAATGATAGCTTCAAAACTGGGTATAGATACAAATTTTCCTATAAAAAGTTACTTCCTTTGATATGATAAATTTAAAATTTTGAAGTACGAAATAAAAAAAACAAATAACTATTTGATGAGATAGTGTGAGGTTACCTGATTCCATCGAAATATCAATGAAAAATAAAATCCAGAATTTGGAATTCTTGGCGGAAAATTATAGATCAACTTCTCTTGAAAAGTCAGGCCAGGCATGATTAAGATGAGATCCATAAGTGCAAAATTTTATGACTACTTATTACCATCAGAAATCCATTCGTTGACGTCATGAGTTTCGGGAGACATTAGTAACTATAGCAAATCTAACTAAATTTTACAATATAATAATTGAATGTTCTCAGCTGGGCGGAGCTAGTAGCCCGCTATCGGTTCATCAAACTAGTAGTTTTTGCTTGAATAGTATAAGCGTTTAATTTTTGATCATGTTTCAATTTTTTCCCACTAATCTCACCAACACCTTATTTCTAATCCATCTTTCTCACTTTCCCTTGTTTCCTATGCTGGTCCCTCCCACTCTAATTTGTCCCTACTCCACTCTCCTTTGTTCCCCACACTTTGTCCCCCACTTATCCACCACTCATATTGTCCCTCCATAAAACACACATACGGATGAACACATTGTCCCTCCATAAAACACACATACGGATGAACACACATTGTCACATTGTCCCTCCATAAAATACAGATACGGATGAACACATTGTCCCTCCATAAAACACACATACTGATGAACACACGGGGGAGGAAGAATAGGAAAGGGACAAAAACGTGAGCTGCTACTGCTGCTTCTTGATTAAAATATGTGGCAGACAAAACAACCCCCCCCCCACGTTCCATCTCCTTCCTCCATTCCAAAACCCGCAGCTACCAACGTCCACCAAAACTCCATCGCCGACCAGCCATGACACCCTAGCTTTCATCTTCTTCATCCTTCCTCTTCAGCCATAACACACATGTACAGAAACGAAAAACAGAGAGAACAAGAGTAGAAGGGAGGCAACAAGTTTCAGTCCAAAGTCAAGTGAACGTTAACTCCGAGCTTGGGTGTTGAGATTTTCGGTGCCGGTTTAATGTTCCGGCTATGTTGCCTTTAGAACTTTCTGGCCATTATTTATGTATATATTATGGCAAAGATTCTGACTCTATTCTTGCTTCATTAATACAAAGATTCATTCTTATCTTATCTCAATATTTTCAGTTTTGCTTCGCGATTGAAAGACACAGTGTGAATCTGTCTAAATGTTCTCAGTTTCGTCGCTTCTATCCAGTATGAGATTTTGACTTAGATCTATGGATATGTGCTGAAACGCATGGATCATCACTTTGTGAGTTGGTTTTAGATCTGTGGATATTAAGTTAATACCCTCCAACCCACCTAAACTATACCATTGGTGACAGTTTCCTACCTAAACTATCGAGTGTCCCCGAAAACCTCCTGAACTATATCACCCGTCATATAAAAAATCTTCCGTCGCTTATGTGACACTTCATTTGCAATCACTTCCTCAAAAGCGTGTGAAGCAAGAAAATTAGCAGATTTGGGCCCACCTGACACCATGAATAACGGCTAATTAGCCCATTTTTTTTAAAAAACTTATATTTTATCCCCTTTTCTTTAAATTACATTATATTCTCCATTATTTCACCTTTGTTTTCCATTTATTCACCCTTTTGATCTCTTTTAATCTTAATCCATTTGAAATTCTCTCTCTGTTTATTGAGTTTATATTATATCTTACGCATTTTATCTAGCCTTCATTGTTAACCAAATTAATTTGAAAGAAGAACACTCATTGTAGAAGAGTCATAAGGTTTAATGTGTTTTGTGGTTGTGGACAGTCTGCTTCTTTCAGAACATCAACGGCAAATGCTAACTCAAGAAGACGTTTTTTTGGATGCAAGTACTATGGGGCAATCATCTTTCAAATCATCATATTTTATGTGATATAATATGGCCAATGTAAGGTGATAATTCTTGGGTTACACAAGGATAAAATGGAACTCGAGGCCGAATTGAAGAAGAAGAAAATGTTGAAGATGCACAATGTGTATTTTTTGGCTGTTCAAATGTTAGGGTAAATGACTTCTTACTGAGTTTTTGATGTAAAAAGTAAATCCGTCCTATTTTTTTTAGAGTTAATACCCTCAAATCCATCTAAACTATACCATTTTTGTTAATTTTTTACCTAAACTATCTAGTGTCCCCGAAAACCCCATGAACTATATCCCCCTTCGTATAAAAACCTCCCATCGCTTATGTGAATTTTATTATTAATTAAATTAGTTACCCACATGGCATGCCACATGGCATATTTTACAATTTAATTAGGGCGTGTATCACACGCACTACAGCTAATGCGATGGGGGGTTTTTTATACGAAGGGTGATATATTTCAGGGGGTTTCTGGGGACATTCAATAGTTTAGGTAGTAAACTGACAAAAATGGTATAGTTTAGGCGGGTTTAAGGGTATTAACTCGTGAATATTCTATGCCACAAAGCTTTGATTTCTGATTTTTTCTATCTTTTTAGTTGCATTTTTGTAAGTTTTCCAACGTGAGTTTGTGCTGTATTCTTCTCACGATTTCTTAGCAGTATTTGGTCGTTCTTTTTGTGTTGTTCTTGTGTTATGGTTGATCTGTTTTGCTCAATTTATATTGAGTTGGAATTTCGGTTGATTTGTTGTTTTACTAGGATTTTTGTTGATTTATGTTTCTTTGCAAATTTGTGCGTTTTCGTTGGTAAGTGAAATTGTATTTCGTTCATTGTATCCTGCCGTGCAAATTGAATTATTCGTTTGTTTAGTAGCTCAGTTTACTATTAAGAAACGTTGAAGTTAGGTTGTAGATTTACATCTTTATGTGATTTTGCTCATCAGACTTAGCCCAATCTTTGGTTGAAGTAATTCTTGTAATTAAATCGAGGTGTGCCATTAGCTGAATTTTTCATGGCCCTTGCAAACCTTGTTATTAATTGGAAAGTGTGAAGTTGCTTTAGGCACATTATTTTAAATTAATTTCCTAAATTCGGGTGTGCATTTCATGTGACCCAACTCCAATTCTCAACAACGTTAAATAAATTGTGTCGTGGACCTCGAGTGCATTTCATGTGGCGTGGTTCAAGATGTGTTTTAAATAACGTTGAAGCTTCCTAAAAATAATTAAAAACAACTAATAAGTTAAAAATATACCATAGGCTAAAACATGGGTTAAAATCAGATAACAGGCCAATTATAATAGTTAAAGCGACCGTGCTAGAACCACGGAATCCGGGGATGCCTAACACTTTCCCCGGGTTAACAGAATTCCTTATTCAGAATTTCTGGTTCGCAGACTTCAAAAGGAAAGTCGAATATTCCTCGATTTGGGATTTAAAATAAACCGGTGACTTGGGATACCAATTAAAATATTCCAAGTGGCAACTCTGAATAAAAATGTATAAATAATCTCATATCGAATAATGTCACTTTAATTGGAAAAACTCTCTTATACCCCCTATCAGGTATAAAAAGCGCTGTGACAACTCTGCCGACTCTGCTGGGGACCGAACCCAGAATCTCGGTTCAAGGTTCAAGAATTCGAGCTTATAATAACTGTTATAGTTGGCTTGTTTTATCTGATTTTTACATGTTGAACCTAATGTGCTAAATACTACTTTTACCGCTTTGATATTGTTTGGATTGTATATAAATTGCTGTGAAACCCTTTTTCCTTTGAGTCTTCTGATAGGTAGTTATGTTATGTTTGCCTACCAGCATCACAAAATTTATGTCTTGAGATAAAGCCAGTTAGCGTACCAGCTTCTGGTGAAGGATTTAATCACACATGTTTAGGCGGGAGAGCCATTAGCTAGCCAATGTTGTTCTACTACTAGTGATGCTTGACACTCCTCGGCTCGGGTTGTCCACCTGGGTAATCCATGTCTAGATATCATCACCTTTAGGATTTGAAAACTTAGAAGAACAAAGCAATGAAATTCCTATTAGGCTATGCTTTATTTGCATCATGTGCATCGTACTTAGCGGGACTCGACATAGGGGCCGTGCCCGTCTAAACATGTAGCAATTTTTCGGACTAACATGTTCATCTTTATATGCAGTATGTAACATTATTTGGTAGGCTTCACTCAAATGTTAATCGGCTTTAGGATAAAGAGATTGCAGAGAGGAGAGAGAAAAAGAAAATTTTCCTCAAGTTTTCATAAAGTACCCATTTTTTTATATATAAAATTTTTTGAAGGGTTTTTAAAATTATAATTTTTAAAATAGTTTTTAGTTATTTTGACGAACTACGCGGGTCTGATTCTCACCGGATGTGAAATACTTAGGCAAACCTCATCGGTTCCGACCTCAATTTTGAAAAATCCAAAAATATTTTTCTTTATTCCCTTATTTAGAAATCTTTTCTTAGAAAATTTGGAAGAAAAAAAAAAGAAGAAATTTTTTAAACTCAAAAATGGTTTCCTTCTTTCTAATGTCTTTCATACGAGAAGAGAAAAATCAAAATCCGAAAATACGGGTTTTCTTTATTTTGAAGCATTTTTCCAAAAAAAATCCAAAAAAAAATCAGAAATAAAAATCCAAAAAAAATACTCCTTAGAGGTATTTCATTCATAAATGTCAATAAAAAAATTTGAAAAAATTGAAGTCCAAAAAATATTTTTGCTTTTCTTCTGCATATCTGATATAAATGTGATCCCTTCACCCATTTTCAGGTCTAGTGAAGTCTGTAGGTGACCTAAGAACCACTTCCAAGTAAGCTTTGTTTCTTTGTCAACAATAGCCCAAGCCAATGGATAGAAATGGTTGGCAGAATCTTGACCAACAGCCACCAACAACTGACCTTTAGCCTTCCCTTTCAAAAATGTTCCATCCAATCCAATGAAAGGCCTCAAACCACTCTTAAACCCAGACTTCATTGCTTGAAAACAAATATACATCCTTAAAAACCTCCTTTTCCCTTCTTCAAGAGCATCTTTTGATAAGTTAATTATCACATCACTCCCAGGATTGCTAAGTTTCAATTCATTGGCATAGGCAACAAGCTTATTATATTCATCTGTAAAGCTACCTTCAAGTTTCTCCAAAATCATTCTCTTTGCCCTTTTGCACTTAGATTCACTAACATTTACATTAAATGCAGCTTTCAAGCTTGCCCTCATCTCTCTAATCTTAATTTTGGGGTTATCTTGCAAGCCTTTTTTAAAGTAATCAGCTATTGTGTTTGAATCAACTCTGTGATTTTCAAATGCAGGTTCACATGTGTGCTCAGGCTCTAAAGTCTTGAAATTAACCCCACCCCCTGAAGAATCCTTAGATATATGACAAACAAAGGGGCAGTCACCAACACATATGTACCTAAGCCTTGTAGGGTCACTTTTAAGTTGCTGCAAGTCATACCCATTTGCAAGAGAATACATGTTGATCATTTTCCTAGCTTCAGGTATATCTTTAAATGTCATTGACTTATCTAACTCTTTATAATCAGTTAACCTATCATTGATGACCCTCTTCTTTTGTAAAAAAAAGTTGCTCCAAATCATCAGAACTTAATTCAGGAGAATCAGAATCAGAATCAGTAGCAGAATGATTTTCCTCACTATCATTATCACTACAATCAGTAGCAGCTTCAACTTCTACTGTGTGTGACTCACTATGAGTGACTATATTAGGTACATCAAGTGCAGGTTCACAGTCTTCTACAGCAAACAAATTAATAACATTCATCTGTTCATTAACAAGGTCCAATAGAGTCCTAATCCCAACATCCCCATCTATTTCATAATATTTACCACCAGGACCCTTTACTATTAATTGCTGCACCCCTATATACCCAAACTTTGTATCAAATTCAGCAACTAAATCAGCATAAGTGAGCAAGTCAGAGTCAAAACCTTTATTGATGTGCACATACTTCTCTTTATACAGCGGGTGTGGCTTACTAGTCCATTCCCCACCATGATGAAAAACTAACTCCAGTAGCACCATCTATAAAAGGCTGCATAACAACCATGAATAAAGTTAATACAACCTACCATAGTAAATGCATAAAGAAGTAAAGAAGGACAAGATGAAAGTGAAAGCTTGAATAACCAAAACAGTTTGATAAATAAAGGGAATAAGAAAAAGGTACAGAGGTAAGACACAAAATTGAATGAGGCACTATGATAAAGAAATGGACAGAAGCATGCGTACGAGGGACCACATAATAAACAATCCAACTTAGAGTCCCACCACAATAAAGTAAGGAATAAACATATATGTAAGAGACCCACATGAGCAACATCTTCAAAGTAAATGAAGGTGAAACATGGGACCAAATAACAACAAGTCAGCTATTAACAAATACCTCAAATCCCTTTTCAGTTAAAAAACCCTAACCGACTCTTCTTTAAAAAACAAAAGGGACCACACATACTTGAAATCCTAAACAGGATAAATGTCTTCTAAAATTATCATCAATTCCACCAATATACCCTAACCAACCAGTAGAATCAAAAAAATAATTAGGGTATAAAGGTGAAAGTCACATATAAACACAAACGACAAAAATCCAGTCAATATCTGAGACAACAAACACCCTAAACGACGATAGAGTATCTGAAACAACAAAAACCCTAAACCACGAAGCATGGTCTAAAAACCCTAACTTTAACATAAAAAAAATACGAACCCTAAGACAATAATACTTCATTTATAAACAACAACCATATAAAACTAGCAGAAACGTTTAGTTTTGGGGGAAAATCGTACCTCGAACAACATTTAACAATGGAAATCGGTGTTTCTTTTGAACCTTCAACTCTTTTCTCTCTCGTTTCTATCAAATTGATGCAGACCAAATGACCCTCATAGCTAATTTAGACGGGTCTATATTTTTTATGTGGTGGGCAAACGGGTTATGGGTCACAAGTAAGAAATGGGTGTAGTGGGGTTTTAAAATGGTGGGCCTTTTGACATGGAAGCTGACATGGCAGCTGAGTAGGATAATTTTAATGTGGTCAGCTGCCACAATGTACAGACATTAGGTTTACGGGTATTTATTCAAAGTTCTTTAACGGTAGGGGCAAGAATGGCCGAAAAGTATAACGGGGGTCACAAGTAACCAATTAACAATAGTATAGGGACAATTTTGACCTTTTTCCCTAAATAAAATACAAACATTGATATTTTGATTGAAAAACGCGAGCAATAATATTTTTCAGCGAAAATATAATTTTAACACAAATATGTCATTCTCATTCATAAACATGAGTGCTATTTATACATCATGCCCCTTTACAATTTTGAATTTAAGAAAATGACTTTTTTTTAGATCTCTTATGTATAAATGTTTGACTCAAAAGATACAAGAATCTCTTTGAACAAATCAATCAAAAGAAGAAGGGCTAAATCTTAGCTGAGTATAATAAATACTAGATTAAGCAAAATGAAGATATGATTGGTAATATACTTTCTCTTATTCTCGAATAGTGTTTTCTTACAAAAATTTCCCTCCTCTACAAAGCCCTTCATCTCCCTTACATACTAAGAGAGACGCTCCTAGGTTGTCAAGGATAAACTATCAAGAATATTTGATAGAATATTCCCGATGTCCCCTAACGGACTTACAATATTACAAGGGCCGTACATTCTTTCTTTTATAATAAGGTTGTTTCTTCTGGGACGCTGGCTCGGAGGTTGTGTTCGTCGTAGGTCGTGGTTGGTCAAATTCGGACCCATACAGTTAGTCCCTCCGCTCATCAAGGTTGCGAACGGACGCGTCCTCGATGAGCGGATTTCACACGCTCTCTTGAAGGAATTTGGCCCATTGGAACGTTACGATCTGGTCAATGGGGGGTGGTCATCACGTTCAGCAAAGCGACGGGTAATACTTTTCATCGGGAAGTGATGTCAGCTCCACATGCTTCATCATTATGCAGGTTTTCAAGACAAGGATTTGATGGCTTGATGCTTCGATTCTCGCACAGCTCTGAGACCTACCGCCTCGATTCTGGCGCCACCCAACCCTAAAAATAGGTGGGGATTTGTATTTCTAAAGAATTTTGGCCATTTCTCTCTAAAAAGACCTCTTTCACTCTTCCTCATTTGCTCTCATATCCTCCAGCTTCTTCTTTCATTCTTTGCCTGAAGCCTCTACCTTCTTCTCCCTTGTTAGTACTCCTTTGCTCGATATTATGCCGAAATCTCGTCGCTCTCATGAAGAGTTTTCTGAGGCTGCTCCGTCATCCACGGTGCCACCCTCTGATATCGGGGATGTGGTGGTAGAAGAGAGTGACAACCCTCTTACTGTGGGAGATTTATTACCGAGACACCCTCTATCTCGGAATGACTTACTTAAGGACCCTCCTCCCACTCCGAGCCCCGTACTTTCTTAGACTGATCAAGTCCATCTCGGCACCCTTCGTATAAAGTATGACATTCCCTCCCATGTAGAAATGGTTCCGGCGGGAGGGGATTACGTGGATGTCCATAGACCGGGGTACTATGATTTCTACGAGTATCCCTTCATGATTGGCTACACTCTTCCTCTTTTCCCTCTAGCAGAGGAATTCTGTAGATTCTATAGGATTTTCCCAGCATAGCTCTCTCCGTGTACGCTCAAGGTGCTCCTGCTACTGAATGCCGAATTGGCGGAGTGCGACGTCTCTATCCACCACCTTCTGCACCTGTTCACGCTTGGTTTTCTAAGGGGTACCATGGTACATTTGAGACTTCGTGGTATGAAAGGTCTCGTGGTTGGGAGGGATGATCGAGCAAGCCGTAAGTTTTGGCATAAGTATTTCTTTGTCAAGACTGAGCACGTCGTCTCTGATCTCATCGGCTTCTCGAAGTGATGGAATGAGAGATGTAAGTGTCATTGCTCATTTTGTTCTCTTTTCTCTTGAATTTGCTGTAAAGCTCATTTTCTTATCGTTTGGCAGCGATGGGCCGTCTGAATCGCCCTATTGCGGGCCTCAGAGATTGGGTAGCCCGTCTATTACCCCATACAGAAGAAACTCGAAATTGGCCCGCCTTCATGAAGCGATACGACCCTAAAGTTTCTTCCGGTAAGTATCGCACTTTACTACTCTATTGGTTGTATGATTGTATTTTAATGGTATGATCCTTTGTGGTGACAGGTCGAGGAGCTTCCCGACATAGTGCGCCAGTTCCTGCCTTTAGGCAAGTCGTTGCTGCAGATACACAGTTTATCTTGATTGAGTCCATTCGGGAGGATCGTTCTCAACCTGTTCAGTCTGACGGGCATGAGTCGTTGGAAAAAAAAAAGAGAAGGCTAGAGCTGGGGAAGGGTGTGGCCACATATGTCGACGGCAGCAGGGCGTCCCGAATAGCCTCAGTGCCCGTGTTCATGGACGATGCCATTTTATCGGGGTGATCTCCTAGAGTGGAAGGAGTTTACCCAGGGGCCAGCTCGGTGCGCTCTATTGAGGCGGAGCGTCGTCTAACGTTGGGGGACACTGGGTTGAGGGTGGCGACTCGGGTTCTGATATCGACCCAAAGGAGGTTAAGGAATTTGTGGGTCGTCATACCCATGTGGAGGTGAGGACGAACATATCTGACAGTCATGTGGTCGTTTCGGGGAGCTACAACTTATTGCTGAATAGTGAGTAGGTGGCGTTGATCCTGGCTTCCCTGTGTGCCGCACCTGAAAGCGAGATACTTGGGGCAATGAGCGACGTGGAATTATCTCAGAAGGCCGCTGATATGGCTTTGCAGGTAGGTGCCTTTCCTTTTCTTCCCCCTTCTTTTTCATGTTGTTAGATTGGTGCGTTTGTAAGCACGTGATTTTTGCCCTATATGAAATACTCCTACAAAATCTAAGAAAATAGATTTTTCCTTAGTTATTTACTATTTTTTGGAATTTTTATAGATTTTATTAATTGTTTATATTTTTCTTGCATGTTTAAATTTTATTTAAATCATAAAAAAATACCAAAAATATTACACATTGCATTTAG
Source organism: Nicotiana glauca (assembly GCA_026770625.1). Classification (NCBI taxonomy): domain Eukaryota; kingdom Viridiplantae; phylum Streptophyta; class Magnoliopsida; order Solanales; family Solanaceae; genus Nicotiana; species Nicotiana glauca. Next base: position 38,799 of record MU762925.1, read on the forward strand.
GCTTTATTTTTATATTTTAGGATTAATTGGTAGTTACTTGTTTTATAAAATGAAAATCACAAAAAATTCTTCATTTTACAATTTTGCCTTTTATTGATTTTTTCTCTTTTAATTTAGGATTAAGTAGCTTTATAATTTTTATAATTAGCCATTTAGTTTAATTTCACACTTTTGGATAAATTAGGACTTTTATTTTTGTAGAATTTTTAATTAAAAGAAAAGAAAAAATTAGAAAGTAAAAGAAGGAATTGGAAAAGGATTTGTCTTGTGAAATTGAGCCATTTCAAAGTCAAAATCAGCCCAGATAATTACCCAAGCCCAAACACAATGACCCAAATCTCCAAACCTAGCCCAAAACCCATACCCTTCCAATTAAAACCTAGACCTAGACCTATAAAAAGACCTAGCAACGGAGCTTTTGAGAAAAAAAAAACCACAACGAGCATACCTTCCATATTCTATCTTCTCTTTCCCGACCTCCCTCCTTCGATTTCCATGGGAGAATACACTCACAACCACACTCACACGGAGATGAAAACTCACTCACTCGCAATTTGAACATAAATGGATGAAACAAAGCTGAAAATTTCAAGTGAAGATTTGAAAAATCACAAAGTTTGATAAACAAAAGAAGAGCTAAAATTTCTGAAAGAATATTAAAAAAAATTGATTTCGAAATTCAATCTTTGCCATTTCTGGGGTGTTCGAGTTTGGTGCCGAACTCGGAAGTTGAAGTTGCGATTTGCTATTCATCGTTGCACAGTTCCAACCAGCCGTTTTCTTTGCCTTTGTTTGGGTTTATATTTAAATCCTCGTGCAATTAGGTATGTATTCCTTAAAACTTTTTTTTTTCGGATTTGCCTTGATATGGAAGTGGTTATGCTCTAGTTCATCTGTTATTTTACTTGAAGCTATGGTTGTTTTCAATTTCATCTGTTGTTGCCATTAGAACCTACCTGTTTGATTTAGTTTTAGCAGTGAAATAGATGCCTCTTAAACTCAACTAGAATAAAACTATTGATTGAGTTTGATTTTCCTAAAAAAGATAAAAGAGAGATCTGTTGGAAACTACAGCTTGTTTCTCTTTATTTTTTTGGGGTTTCAAACGTCATTTGAGTTGGATCTGCTGTTGTTTGCTAAACTGGTACCAGGAACTCTAATGTGTAGAATTAAGCCTTCATTTGGTTGCCTTTGTTGAGTTTTTGTTTAAGATGAAATAGTCTTAAAAATGAGAGTGAATAGGAAATGGAGGGAAAATGAAATTTTGAGAAAAATTTTAAGTTCCACTATTCTCTTTAATGAGATATTGTGTCACGACCCGGATTTCCCACCATCGGAAGTCGTGATGGTGCCTACTAACGGAACTAGGCCAGCCAAACTTTAAACATTCTCTGATAAATCTCAACAATATGAATAAATGGAAAACAATTAAATAAGAGCGGAAGACTATGAATTTTATATAAAAAAAGTGAAATCAAAATGCGGAAGTTTAAAACATATCTCTACCCAAAATCTGGTGTCACTAGCTCACATACTACTAAAGAGTGCTACAAACAAGTTTGAAATGGAAATACAAAACGTCTGTCTCGGGGCAAAGAAGACAAACTAAACGTAGAAAAAGGACTCCGGCCTGCGAACGCCAGCTAGGCTACCTCGAAGTCCCTGGGCTGAAGTCAGCTCCCGGTCGAATAGGCTACTGCTGTGGTCCAAAAGCTGCTCCGGTACCATAATCTGTGCAAAAAGCACAGAAGTGTAGCATCAGCACAACCGGCCCTATGTGCTGGTAAGTTCCTGGCCTAACCTCGGCGAAGTAGTGACGAGGCTAGACAGGACCTACCTAAAACAACCTGTGCAGACACACATATATATATATATATATATAAATATATATATATATATATATATATATATATATATATATATATATATATATATATATATATACACAGAGCAACGGAAATAACGACAGAGAATATCAATTAAAACAGGGAAGGGGCATGCTCGGGGGAGATACAGTGAAAATAGATCAGCGAATATAACAACGAAATTATCGCGATACCTTAACTCATATATAAGTGGACGGCGCGCCACATTATCCCATTTATTATTTTCTAAGTGGATGGCGTGCCACACGATCCCATTTATTAGTTTCTAAGTGGACGGCGTGCCACACGATCCCATTTCATAATTCATAGGTGAATGGCGTGCCACACGATCCCAAAATAGATATGTAATATTGGTCGGCGCGCCACACGATCCCATTTCATAACTCACAAGTGGACGACGTGCCACATGATCCCATATCATAATGAATAGCGCAAATAATCTCTCTAAACGAGGTCACATTAGGGAAATTCAACAATATAACGAATAAACTCGGCAAGGGTACAACTAACAGACCAAATATCCCGGCAAGGGAGCAACAACAATAATAAACTACGTGTCCCGGCAAGGGAAGAGTCACCACACTTTCTCTGTTAATCACTTCTTTCCCAATTGTCAAATTCTAGTTCGAATCGATACTCCAATAATGTACCAATCGAAATTCTTCCTCAATCGTTCACAAAATATGAAACTGAGCAATTAGACAAGAAAGATATTTCACAAAGTCCTGTTCAAACACATCTAAGACCCACGGTCATGCTAGACTCTGGTGTATAAATAACCGTCACCATGCCTATACACCGTACGCATCATTTACCAATTAGCAAATAATATCCTAATCATATTCCCTCTGACCAAAGTTAGAACAAACACTTACCTCGGTCCAAGAATAGCAATCAACTCTCCAATACCGCCTTTCCTCTACAATCCAACTCCGAAACAATGGTATCTAGACATAATCAATTCAATAGTATCAATAAGGACCCAAAAATAACATCCCATACCCTAGAAATGAAGTACCTAGCATTCTTATAAAAATACCAAAATCTGACCCCGGTCCCACATAGTCCAAACTCGAGGCTCGGACCAAAATCTGTTCACCCATAACCCCACGAGTCCAAATATATAATTTGTTTCAAGATTCGACCCCAAATTGAGGTTGAATCACCCAAAATTTCCAAAGCCCTAGTTCTACCCAAAACCCCCATTTTCTACCTTGAATTCATGATTTAGGGCTAGGAAATTAGTAATTAGTGGAAGAAATTTAGAGGGGATAAAGTTATGAATACTTACCCAAGAAGCTATGGAGGAAGGGGGGCTTGAATTTCGTCTATGGGGTGTTGGAGAAAGGAGTCCGTGTGAAATAATGGCAAAATCCCAAAATGGGTTCTGTTTTTAAGCTTTAAAAATTCGCTGGGCAAAAATTCCTTTCGCGTTTGTGGGGAAAAGGTCGCGTTCGTGAAGTGTAAGCTGGGGTCTGCATCGCGATCGCGTGGGAGTAAACGCGAACGCGTAGACGGAAAAGGCTGGGGTCCTGGGTTTACTCTATGCGAACGCGATGAAGGGTGGGCTAATACTATGCGAACGCGAGGACAAGTTCGCGAATGCAATGAAGGAATTACTGGGGCCCTGAAATTGGCTTATGCGTTCACGAGGTTCAAGATGCGAACGCGAAGGGGGAAGAAGCAGAGCTACGCGAATGAGGGGGACTAATGCGAACGCGATGAAGAAAATCCCTGTGTAAAAATTGCAGAAAATCTGCTAACTCCCTAAGTCCAAAACCACCCTGAACACCTCCGAAAACACCCCCGAGCCCTCGGGGCTCCTAACCAATCACACACACTAACTCAACAACATCCTACGAACTTACTCGAGCGATCAAATCGCCAAAACAACATCAAAATCAATGAATCAAACCTCAAAACTCATGATTTTTCTTCTAAACTTCATAAACTTTCAAACTCGGAACTCATAGTCCGAAACACGTCAAACGACGTCCAATTTCTACCAAACTTCACAGAGAGCGCTTAAACAATATATACGACTTGTACCGGGCGTCGGAACAAAAATACGAGCCCGATACCATGGTCTTTTAATCAATTTTCATTTCCATTTTCCTTAATAATTTCAGAAAAATAATTTCTTTCAAAAATTCACTTCTCGGGCTCGGGACCTCGGATTTCGATTCCAGGAATACGCCCGAGTCCCATATTTTTCTACGGACCCTCCGGGACCATCACATCACGGGTCCGGGTCCGTTTACACAAAATATTGACCGAAGTCAACTTTAACAATATTAATATTAAAATTCTTCAAAAGTTTCACAAATTTCACATATTTCAACATAAAAGCTTTCTGGCTATGCGCCCTGACTGTGCACGCAAATCGAGGCAACTATAAGTGAGGTTTTAAAGGCCTCGGAAGCGCAAAAAAGGGAGAAATCCGGTGATGATCCTTTGGGTCGTCACATTCTCCACCTCTAAAACAACCGTTCGTCCTTGAACGGACAAAATAAAGAAGTACCTGAGTCGGGGAATAGATGAAGGTAGAGGCTCCGCATATCAGAATCAGACTCCCAGTTCGATGCCTCAGGAGGGTGACCTCTCCATTGGACATGCACTGAAGGAAAACTCTTCGACCTCAACTGTCGAACCTGCCGGTCTAGAATGGCTACTGGCTCCTCCTCGTAGGATAGATCCTTGTCTAATTGGACAGTGCTGAAATCTAACACGTGGGTAGGATCGCCGTGATACCTCCATAGCATAGACACATGAAACACTGGATCCACGACTGACAAGCTAGGTGTCAAGGAAAGTCTGTAAGCCCCTCTCCCACACAATCAAGAATCTCAAATGGGCCAATAAACCTAGGTCTAAGCTTGCCCTTTTTCCCAAATCTCATCACACCCTTCATAGGCGATACACGGAGCAATACTCGCTCACCAACCATGAAAGCTACATCTCGAACCTTGCAATCCGCATAACTCTTTTGCCGCGACTGAGCCGAACGAAGCTTGTCCTGAATGATCTTGACCTTATCCAAGGCCTCCTGGACTAAATATATACCCAATAACCGAGCGTTTCCCGTCTCAAACCATCCGACTGGAGACCAACATCGCCTACTATACAACGGCTCATAAGGAGCCATCTGGATGCTGGACTGGTAGCTGTTGTTGTAGGCGAACTCTGCTAAAGGCAAAAACTGGTCCCAAGAGCCTCCACAATCAATGACACAGGCTCGGAGCATATCCTCCAATATCTGAATAGTCCTCTCGGACTGGCCGTCCATCTGAGGGTAGAATGTTGTGCTCAACTAAAACTGGGTGCCTAACTCCTGCTGAACTTCTCTCCAAAAGCGCGAGGTAAACTGCGTACACCGGTCCGAAATGATAGATGCTGACACCCCATGAAGGAGAACAATCTCCCAGATGTGGATCTCAGCTAATCTCTCCGATGAATAGGTGGTGGCAACATGAATGAAATGTGATGACTTGGTCAGCCTATCAACAATGACTCAAATAGCATCAAACTTCTTCTGAGTCACTGGTAGAAAAACATGATGATGTTAATGATTTGTGTGCCATGCTTTCTGAATGCAATTTGGTGGGAAATCCGAAGGAGTGGTGGATTGATTCTGGAGCCACTCGCCATGTTTGTGCCATGAGAGAAGCATTTTCTACATATGCTTCTGCTGGACCCGGAGAGACGCTTTCTATGGGAAATGCTGCAACGGCCAAGATTAAAGGATGTGGGAAGATATTTCTGAAAATGACTTTCGGCAAAGTGGTAACTTTGAACAACGTCCTTCATATTCCTAAGATTAGGAAGAATTTAGCCTCTGCTGGACTTCTTGTAAAGCACGGTTTCAAGTGCGTTTCTGTATCTGACAAGGTAGTCATAAGTAAGAACGATATTTTGTAGGAAAAGGTTACCTTACCGAGGGCCTTTTCAAGATGAATGTAATTATTATTGAAAATAATAATAAAATTTCAGCTTCGTCTTACTTACTTGAGTCAAATAATTTATGGCATGAACGTTTGGGTCATGTCAATTATAAAACCTTGCGGAAAATGATTAACTTGGAAGTATTGCCTAAGTTTGAATGCGAAAAATAAAAATGTCAAATATGTCTGGAATCTAAGTATGTTAAACATCCTTATAAGTCGGTTGAAATGAATTCAAATCATTTAGACTTAATTCACACAGATATTTGTGACATGAAGTCAATACCATCTCATGGTGGAAAGAAGTATTTCATAACTTTTATTGACAACAGTACTCGATATTGCTACGATTATTTACTTAATAGTAAAGATGAAGCAATATATGCATTCAAGCAATACAAAAATGAAGTTGAAAATCAACTTAACAAGAAAATCAAAATGATAAGAAGTGATAAGGGTGGTGAATATGAATCTCCTTTTGAACAAATATGTTTAGAATATGAAATGATTCATCAAACAACGACCCCTTACACGCCCCAATCCAATGGGATTGCAGAAAGAAAAAATCGTTCATTAAAGGAGATGATGAACGCATTATTGATAAGTTCTGTATTGCCACAGAACTTGTAGGGGAAAGCCATTCTTACGGCTAGCCGAATACTAAATCGAGTACCCCATAGCAAAACACAATCCATTCCATATAAAAAATGGAAAGGAAGGAAGCCCAACTTGAATTATTTGAAAGTGTGGGGGTGTTTGGCAAAAGTGCAAGTTCCTAAACCCAAAAGGATAAAAATAGGACTGAAAACCATTGACTGTGTTTTCATAGGATATGCGACCAATAGTAAAGCATATCGATTTCTGGTTCATAAATCAGAAAATCCCGACATTCATAATAATACGGTTATAGAATCAGATAATGCTGAGTTCTTTGAAAATATATATCCGTATAAAAAGGAATGTGAGTCGATTAGTGAAGGATCTGAGCGACCTCGGGAAGAAACAAAAGAAAGTACATTTAATCAGGAGGATCCAAGACGTAGTAAATGTCAAAGAACGTCTACTTCGTTTGGACCAGATTTTGTAACTTTCTTATTGGAGAATGAACTTCAAACATTTAAAGAAGCTATGTCTTCTTCGGAATCATTATTCTGGAAAGAGGCAGTCAATAGTGAAATAGAATCCATATTGAACAACCATACATGGGAATTGGTTGATCTTCCTCCTGGAAATAAACCTTTGGTTAGTAAATGGATTTTTAAAAGAGAAATGAAAGATGATGGCACTATTGATAAATTTAAGGCAAGAATTGTTGTCAAAGGGTATAGACAACGAGAAGGTCTTGACTACTTTGATACATATTCTCCAGTGACGAGAATTATGTCCATATGAACGCTAATAGCTTTAGCTGCAGTATATGGCCTTGAAATTCATCAAATGGACGTAAAGACAACCTTCTTAAATGGAGATTTGGAGGAAGAAATCTATATGGAACAACCTGAAGGGTTTGTGGTTCCGGGTAAAGAAAAGAAGGTATGTAGACTTGTTAAGTCCCTCTACGGACTAAGACAAACATCCAAACAATGGCATGCGAAATTTGACCAAACAATGTTGTCAAATGGTTTTAAGATAAACGAATATGATAATTATGTGTACATTAAAAATGTTCCAAATCAAATATTCATTGTTTGCCTATATGTGGATGATATGCTGATAATGAGTAATGGCATTGCAAACATAAATGCGACTAAGTGTATGCTAACTAGAAAGTTTGATATGAAAGACTTGGGAGTTGCGGATTTAATTCTGGGGATCAAGATCCGAAAGACTCCTCAAGGTCTGGCATTGTCCCAATCTCATTATATTAAGATAGTACTTGAAAAATTCAAGCACTTGGGCTTTAAAGTTGCAAAGACTCCAATTGACGTGAATCTTGCATTAGCAAAGAACAAAGGCCAAAGCATATCACAATTGGATTATGCTCGTGTGTTGGGATGCTTAATGTACATCATGAATTGTACACGACCAGATATAGCTTGTGCTATAAGTAAATGAGTCGATACACGAGCAATCCAGATCAAACTCATTGGATGGCAATGAAACGAGTTTTGGGATATTTAGAACATATCCAAAACTTTGATTTGCACTACAGTAAATATCCTGCGGTAATTGAAGGATATTGTGATGCAAATTGGATCACCGGTTCAACTGATTCAAAATCCACAAGTGGATATGTATTTGCTATTGGTGGAGGAGCGGTATCTTGGAAGTCGTCCAAATAAATTTGTATTGCCCACTCTATAATGGAGGCTGAGTTCATAGCCTTATATAAAGCCGGTGAAGAAGCTGAATGGCTCCGAAATTTCTTGGAAGACATTCCATTTTGGCCCAAATTGTTGGCACCGATATGCATTCATTGTGATATCCAAACGGCAATTGGAAGGGCTGGGAACGTTATGTATAACGGTAAATCTCGTCATATACGACAAAAACATAAAACCGTTAGGCAATTACTCTCTAGAGAAATTATCACAATTGACTATGTAAAGTCAAGTGATAATGTGTCGGATCCACTTACAAAAGGCCTAACTAGAGAGGTAGTTGAGAAATCATCGAGGGGCATGGGACTATGGCCGAGAACAAGTCATTGCGGTGGTAACTCTACCTAGAAGACTGGAGATCCCAAGATCTAGGTTCAAGGAGATCAAACAAAGTCATTGATGACGGTTCAACATTGTCAACAAAAGTTTGGTCCGTTCTCGCGATGAGACAATGTTCAGTACCAAGGATAAAGCATTAAGGCTTTTTAATGATTTCTAAATTTGATACGTAGTAATATCAAATAGTGTATCTACATGACGACACATTTAGGAATCACTATGTAAGTGTGAAGTGTTAGCCGCTTCAAGGAGAATTCTGCAAGGCCAATTCTCTATGCACTTATGAAACCAGGCGGTGTTCATGGCTGAAACGAACACAACAATGAGAACCAAAGACGGTTAAGGGTTGATTGTGTGACCTATGGTTGTCTAGTTATACACTAAAGTTTGACGGTTCAAAGATATCAAATCTACCGATTGACCGAGTATATCCAACATAAGTTCACTACGGAAAGTTCAAAGGGAAACCTACTTATCCAGATGCAATTAATCCTTGCTTGCGAATCACACAAGTTTTTCATGCATACTTCCATGATTTAGTCATTCCCCATTCATGTGGCGGATTGTTGAGTTTTTGTTTAAGATAAAATAGTCTTAAAATGAGAGTGAATGGGAAATGGAGGGAAAATGAAATTTTGAGAAAAATTTTAAGTTCCCCTTTTCTCTTTAATGAGACATTGTCCCTCATTGGTGGAGATTAAGAATGTTGGTAGGTTTATATACAAATTTATTTGTTAATAGTGAATATTAACATGATATAATCCGTGTTTTGCAACAGACGTATTCCAATCCGTGTATAGTACCACCAGCTACAATAACAGCCACTCCAAGTGCTTGATCCATTACAAGCAAGTGCTTGCTCCACAAGCTAGTGCTTGCTCCATAACAAGCTAAGTGCTTGTTACACCATTGAGGGAGGGCTTATCTCTCTCAACCGATTGCTATAAATAGAGTAGCAGTTGGAGAAAGATATACATACCGGAAAAAAAACACTCGAGATACACTCGATATACACTCTATATACACTTGATATATACTCTATATACACTCGATATACACTTAAAAAACGAATTGCAATCTGATATCCTCTTCAGCAAGAATTCAACATCGGCTATATATTGCATTCCTTCCTCTCAGAATTTTTATTCAACTTCTAAGTTGTCCTCCTTTATTCTGCATTGTTTTTAACTATAAACAAAATATCCATAAGTGTGATTTGATGCCGAACTTTGTGTTCGCTGAAATACTGGGGTTTGAAGTACTGCTACACTAGTGTGTAGTTCGTTCTATCCTGGGAGGAAATAATCCATAACCTTGGGTACTAGGAGGGGATTAAATTCCTTAAGGAAACACTGTGAATTCAGTGGGCTCGAATTAATTACTGTCTCATTTATCTTTAAGTTTATGCGATAACGTTTTTATTTTCCAAAAATATTATTTACAAATACAGGATAATAACCGAAGGACCAATAGCCTTTTCTTCTAAATTCAATCCCTGCTAATTTCGGAAGCTATTTGTGTGCAAAGAACCTGATTCTGGAATTTGTTAAGTCTTGATGAGCAATTCGATGTCTGCTGGGATGATATTTATTTCTAGAGAGTAAGGATTCATGCAAAATGATTTCAATAGGACGAATCAACTCTAATTGGTGGCATGTCTGTTTATTCACTGCCTATAGCCTATTTATTTATAAGGATTGCCCCATGGCTATTTCATTGTAAATTAAGAGTCATTTGGAAGAATGAACTCACACGGCCTTTTGTTGCTTCCATTGAAATGTAATGGGCACATGGAATTAGTTTTGAGATTCATAAATCACGTATTTCATGTTATAGATTTTCAGTTCTCTATAATTATTTGTTTGAGTAGATATACAAGACTTATGAAATGTGTTTATGTTGGCTTTTTCTCTGTGGCCCATGTTCAGTATTGTTGGGTTTACTATAGAATCCAAAATTCTTCTAGAATCATAAAGGGTGAACTCAGTCACACACGGTGCTAATGGACGGGCTGAATGTTGAGCTTAACCCGTTACTGTAAATTAATAACTAAGCAGTAGGAATCGTGCACACATACACGTAACATGATTTTTGGCGCGCCAAATAATTTGAGTATACGTACTACTTATTTGAATACAAATCTTAGAAAGAAAATAATTTGAGGCACGCCGCGCCTAACAAAATTCACAAATTGCGTGGCCCTCTTTAATTATTTCATTAAAATATTTAGAACTCGGGATGTGCCATTTAGCAAATTTTCATGGCCTCCCGCAAAGTTAATAACACGTTAGTCGCTTTAGGCGCGTTCTTTAATAATTTTACCTTCCTAAATTCGGGTGTGCATTTCATGTGACCCAAATCCAAATCCGAAAATGTTGAATAAAATGTGTCGAGGATCCGGGTGCATTTCACGTGACGTGATCAAAAAACATGTTTTAAACGACGTTCAATTTCCTAAAAATTAATTAAAAGCGATAAATAATTTTAAAATCGCACTATAGGACGACGTGTATAAAAATTAGATTTTTAGCCAATTATAATAGTTTAAGCGACCGTGCTAGAACCACGGGATCCGAGGGTGCCTAACACCTTCCCTCCCCTCAACAAAATTCCTTATTCAGAATTTCTGGTTCACAGACTCCATTCGGGATGTCGAATTTTCCTCGATTTGGGATTCAAGATAAACCGGTGACTTGGGACACCAAAAGCCAAACCTATCCCAAGTGGCGACTTTGAATCGAATAAATAACCCCAATTCGAATAATGTCACTTCAAATGGAAAAACTCCCTTATGCATTATCCTTCGGGGTAGGTGTGTAAAAAGAAGGTGTGATAGCTCTGGTGACTCTGCTGGGGAAACAAACCCAGAACTTCGGTTTAGGGTTTAAGAATTCGAGCTTAGAATAGCTGTTATGATTGGCTTTATTTATTATCTGATTTTCCTACATGTTTAAGACTAATGTGCTAAATGCTTTTACCGCTTTTATATTATGTGAATTGTATATAAACTGCTACGAAACCTTTCCTCTCTCTGAGTCTTCTACATTATGGAGAAGGGTGCACTTCGTGTGACTTCTCTTCTGTTTAGAGTCTTATCCCATTTAGAACGAGGTTCGGATAAGTTGCTAAGCCGGCGGAGCTTCTATATCCCCGGTACGCTCCAACCCCCACCCGCTCGAGTTGTTCGCTCGGGTAAGCCAAGTCTAGAACAATAAACCCAGGTTTTAAACCTAGAATAACAAAGCCTCATGCCGGATCCCTAGTAGGAACGTTTGTTTGCATCATGTGCATTTGACTTAGGAGACTTAACACAGGGATTGGGTCTGTCTAGGACAGGTGTACCCAAATTAAAAAGACCATTCTGATGCATCTTACATGCTACTTGCGTATCTGTCTGTTCGGCTTGCATGTTGACCGACTTCTAGAATAGATGAAGAAAATAAAAATAAAAGAAAGAGAGAAAAAGAAAATAAAAAAAATGTGAGAGGTAGGTATTTAGAAACTATGAAACTCTGCCAAAATTCTGAAAAAAAAAGAAAAAAGAAAAGTCATTTCAAAATGAGCCAAAATTTTCAAGTGACATGTTTCCCGTGTTCCGTCAAAACTGACCGAACTACTCGAGTCTGATTCTCACCGGATGTGAGATACGTAGGCAAACCTCATCGGTTCCGACCCCAATTTTCAAAAAAAATCCAAAAATATTTTTCTTTAGTTCCTTCTTTAGAAATCTTTCCTTAGAAAATTAAAAAAAAAGAGTTTTTTTTTAAATTCAAAAATAGATTCTTTCTTTCTAATATATTTCATACGAAAAGAAAAATCAATAAAAATCAAAACCCAAAATATGGGTTTCCTTTATTTTGAGGTATTTTTTTCAAAAAAAAAAAAATCATATTCAAGCTTGTTCCAAAAGCTAATCAGGCTAAATCTCTTGCAGCCAATGGCCCCGAACCGGCCGAACCCCGAGTCCCCCTCGCACCGAGCTGATGCTATATGTGAATACCACTCTGGAGCAGTGGGACATAGTACAGAGAACTGTTGGACCATCAAAAGGGCAGTTGAGGATTTGATTGAAGCTGAAAGAATTATTTTTCGGGATGAAGATGCTCCCGATGTGATGAACAATCTGTTGCCTGCCTACAACAATGGGCCCATAGTCGGAATGATTTGTGAAGATGAGGAATTTGATCCGGCACCGAAGGCCATTGCAACCATTGTCAAGGCAGAAGAAAAGCCACAAAATGGTCGCCAAGCATGAAAGTTCCCCATCTGACGGGAGGCTCGGTAGCCAGTCTTGCTATCCTTTCTACATTTGGATTATCTCGGGTGTGATCCAGATGTTTTACTTTATTGTCTTACTTTCTGATGTAAACCCTTCTCTCTTCAAAAATTGAAAAAAAAAACAAATGAAAAAAAAAAATCAAAAAATCAAATGAAATTAATATTTCATTGTCCAGGAACGTCTCTTTTCTTATTCTCTTTTCAGTTCTGCTAAATGCAGATTTCAATAACATGACATGCTTGCGGACTTCATGCGTAGATCCTAAGATGCTGTTAGACTTCGAAATAATGAGTCAAGAGCCAGAATGCAAAGAAGATAAGTTTAAGGAAATAAAATAAAGAGTTGGAACAACTGAAGGAAAATTGGTTTCAGATTTTGAAAGGTCCATACATTACAACAAGAGTACTGCCAAAAGAGTGCGTTGTACTTGGGATACATCGAAGGAAATGTTCCTGAAATAACTTTCAATGCAAATGCAGTGAAAAGGTACTATGTTAGATTCTCTATATAGCATTAATGTTCTTCGACTGGGATGAAGAAGGCTTTGTTTCTCGCTACCCAAACACTAATCAACCCTTGCCAACCCTTTGAGCCGGTTACCTTTCTTTGATTACCCTCTTTGGAACCTGAGAGTGTTAGTAAAAAAAAAAGAAGAGGTTGATTGAAAAAATGAAAAAAAAGAGAAGAAAAAGAAAGATACAAAAAAAAAAAAAGAAAAAAAAAGAAAAAAAAGAAGGGGGAAATAAAATACAAATAATTTGAAATGAAAAATGAAAAACAAAAAAAGTAAAAGCAAAGGAAAAAGAAAGAGAAAACAAAACAAAACAAATGCCATTTGTCACAGAACTCCGTTATCTTTTTGCCGATAAATTGTGGGCCGTTGTTGCAGCTGATTTCTTTGTGAATGCCAAAGCGGCATATGATGTTTTTCCATATGAAGGCGATGACTTCCGGTTCGCATATTTGGGCGTACGCACTTGCTTCTACACACTTAGAGAAGTAGTCAGTCAAAACTAACAGAAATCGTACCTTTCCTCGCCCTACTGGCAGGGGGCCGATTATGTCCATTCCCCATTTGATGAAGGGCCAAGGTGATGTTACCGAGTTTAGGGGCTCTCCCGGTTGATGTATCATTGGGGGGTACTTTTGGCACTGTTCGCATATGCGAACATACTCTGCTGCCTCCTTTTTCATCGTGGGCCAGTAGTACCCGGTGCGGATAATGCAACAGACAAGAGCGCGATTACCGGTGTATGTGCCGGAGTGACCCTCGTGTACCTCTTCAAGTACTTGCCTTGTCTGGTGCGGCCCTAAGCCCTTAGTGAGGGGTCCGCCAAACGTTCTTTTGTACAGGTCATGTTTAATTAGGTAGTATCGAGCGACCTGTATGCGGAGCTTTTTGGCTGCCTTTTTGTCGAGTGGGAGTGTCCCGTCCTGCAGATAGGAGATAAATTGGTTGCGCCAGTCCCAACTTAGATTTAAATAGAGTACCTCAGTGTTATCTATGTATGAGTGGAGTAGGATGACTATTTTCCCCTTGTTGATGTTCTTGGTAGTTGCGGCCAACTTGGCTAGGTCGTCTGCTTCGACGTTCTGCGCCCTTGGGATTTGCTCCATGCGGCATTCGTCGAATTCGGGCATCAACTTGTGGATTTCTGATTGATATTTCTGCAGCCTCTGTTCCTTGATCTGGTAAGTCCCAGTGACCTGGTTTACCATGAGTTGAGAATCACAATGGAGGATGAGTCATCGAGCCCCGTATCTGATGGCCAACTTCATACCTGCAATCACAGCCTCGTACTCGGCCTCATTGTTAGTCATCTCGGGGCATCGTATGGACTGGCAAATTATTTCACCCATGGGGACCTCGAGTACGAGTCCCAGTCCCGATCCCGAGGAGTTGAAAGCGCCATCAGTATAGAGGGTCCAGAGGTAGGCACCAGGTGGGGTGCAAATGGCCTCTAGTTCTGCTTCCGGCCAAATCTCTATACTAAAATCGGCAACAAAATCTGCAGGTACCTGCGACTTGATGGCATTTCTTGGTTGGTAGGATATGTCGTGCTTACTGAGCTCTATGGCCCATTTGGCCAGCCTTCCCGACAGTTTGGGTTTGTGTAGGATGCTCCTCAGGGGGAAAGTCGTTACAACTCTTATGGGGTGGCACTGAAAGTAAGGTCTAAGCTTTCGTGAAGCTATGACCAGTGCTAGGGAGAGCTTTTCAAGGTGTGGATACCGTGTTTCGGCGTCCACTAGGGTTTTGCTGATATAGTAGATAGGAGATTACGTGCCTTTGTTTTCGCGGACCAGGACTGCGCTGACAGCGACTTCGGACACCGCCAGGTATACTAGCAAGGGTTTGCCTTGACTAGCAGTGGTGGCGAAGACAGCTATTCTTTCAATTTTTTCAAAATCTCGACGCATTCCTCGTTCCATTGTAGTCTGTGAACTTTTCTCAATACGTTAAAAAATTTATGGCACCTGTCAGAGGATCGCGAGATGAACCTGGATAGGGCGGCTATTCGCCTTGTCAGCTTTTGTACCTATTTTTTTCAGTTCAAGGTCTCAGGTATTACGTCTATTGCCTTGATCTGGTTCAGTTTGACTTTGATACCTTGTTGTGATAGGAGGAACCCCAAGAACTTCCCTGATGCTATGCCGAAGGTGCACTTTTCTAGGTTCAATTTCATCCCATACCGCCGCAGTATCTCAAAGACTTCTTTCAGATGGTCGAGGTGGTCTTCTTTGTTTGCCGATTTTACCAGCATATCGTCGATGTAGACCTCTATAGTCTTGCCAAGCTGTTCCTTGAACATTCTGGTGACCAGTCTCTGATATGTCGCCCCTGCATTTTTGAGTCCGAACGGCATCACCTTGTAGCAATATGTCCCCTGGTGGGTGATGAATGTTGTTTTCTCTTGGTCCTCTTCGGTCATCATAATCTGGTTGTAGCCGGAGTAGGCATCCAAGAAGCTTAGCAGCTCATGTCCTGCTGTGGCATCGATCAACTAGTCGATGTAGGGTAATGGGAATGAGTCTTTTGGGCATGCTTTGTTGAGGTCGGTGAAATCGACGCACATCCTCCATTTCCCATTTTTCTTCTTGACCATCACGATGTTGGCGACCCATTGGGGATATTTTGATTCCCTTATGGACCCGTTGGCCAGTAGCTTATCTACCTCTTCGCTGATGGCCTCGTTGATTGCGGCATTGAACTTCCTTCTAACTTTCTGTACGGGTGGATATAGTGGGTCGACGTTCAGCTTACGGGTGGCGATGTCTCTTGGTATTCCCGGCATATCTGAATGAGAAAAAGAAAAACGATCCGCGTAGTTTGTAGGAATTCATGGTACTTACATGGATCGCAGAGACTGTGTCTGATGTAGGCTTTCTTTGTGTGGTCGGTGCTGTCTAATTGTACTGTGTTGAGATCCCCGACCGTGGCTTTGCAGGCTTCTACGATATCCGGATCTTTTATGGCTCCCGTTGTCGGGTTGACACGGCTGATTGCTATGCCTCCGCACTTTCACCTTTCAACTGTTTGGTGTATGAGCAGTCTTGAGCGATTCTGTAGCATTCTTGTGCTGTGTGCGGCTCGCCCCTAATGCTAAACACTCCCCAAGGGGTAGGGAACTTGATCACTTGGTATAAGCTTGAGGGGACTTCTCGCATGGCGTGTATCCATGGTCGTCCTATGATGGCGTTGTAGGATGTTTCCTGGTTCATGACGTGGAAAGTGGTTTCCAGCATAACTCCCCATGCTAAAATCGGCATTGATACCTCCCCGGAGGTTCCTTCCACTGCATTGTTAAAACCAGTTAGTGTTATGCAGCGTGGTATTACCTTATCTTCGAGCCTCAGTTGATCGAGGACTCTTTGATAGATAATACAAGTGCCCTTCCGTCATCAACCATGATCCTCTTAACGTCGGTGTCAGCAATATGTAAAGTTATGACTAAAGCATCATAATGAGGGAAAGACATACTGTCGGCATCAGACTTATCCAAGGTGATACTTTCCTTGAAGTCATCATACCGTTCGTGGGCGATTATTCACTTTAATTTGTGCGAGGTGGTGAATTTTACATGATTGATTGTTGAATTGTCGCCTCCTCCGACGATCATATTGACGATGCGCGCTGGCGAATGTGGCTTTGGCGGTCCCTGAGGTTGTTCCCGCCCTCGAGCGAAATTTATCTTTCCTTTATCGCTGAGCAGCTCCCTTAGGTATCCTTAGTTTAGCATTATGACTACCTCCTACCGTAGCCCTACGTTGTCTTCAGTTTTGTGCCCTCGTTCCTGGTGGAACTCGCACAGGACATTTGATTTCCTTGTGGCGGGGTCCGATTTCATTTTTTGCGGCCATTGTACTTTGGTGTCTAGCTTCTCCAGTGCGTACACTATTTCTGAGGGAGACACGCAAAAGTTATGGGTAGATAATAAAGGGGGCATACCTCTTTCGTTATGAAGTGGGGCAACATGTCGCTGTAGTTCTTCTATGTGTCTGGGCGGGGGTGGATGCGAGGATCTGGTGTAAGGCTGATGCTTTTCTTTGTTGAAATGTGAGGATTTTTCCCGCCGGCCCTCGCTGTGTCGATCCCTTCTTGCTTCTGACTGTATCGTCGTGAGCCGCTGGGTTGGTCCGTTGAGGTCATCCTCATCTGCTCGTACCTCGGCATAGTAGGCATTGTGAATTTCCTCCCATATGGTGGGGGGATACTTTATGAGTCGGCTTAGTAGCTTTTTGGTTGCTCTTGAACCATCTCTGCTCAGTCCATTTTGGAAGGCTGCTACCGCCATGCCTTCCGATACGTTTGGTAGGCTCATCCTTACTCTGTTGAATCTGGCCAGGAAGTCCCTGAGTCCCTCACTTGCGGTTTGCCGGACGGCGAAGATGTCGTTGACCTTGGCCTCTGCTTTCTTTGCTCCTACATGGGCGGTGGCGAATTTATCTGCCATTTCTTCAAATATTGATATTGTTCTGGCTGGCAGCTGCGAGTACCACGTTAACGCCCCTCCCGTCAACGTCTCCCCGAACTTTTTCAGTAGTACGGATGGTACTTGTTCCTTTGAAAGATCATTACCTTTCACAGCGGTCACATAGTGGACCAGGTGGTCTTCGGGGTCTGTTGTCCCGTCATATATCCTTAAGTAAGACGGCATTTTGAAGGTTTTTGGGATCGGGTGAGGTGCAACTTCTTCGCTGTATGGCTGTTCGACGAATCTTCCCACGTCGCGCTTCGGCAGTAACTTAGGAGAGCTGGGAAATTTGTCCACCCTTTCTTGATGCTCTTTCATTTGGTCCCGAAGTGCCTTATTTTCACTTTCCATTTCTTCCATTTTCTTTAGGATAGATACAAGTGTGCTATCGCTGGTCTGTAGCGTTGTTTTGGGGCGATTTCTCGAGTAAGCTGCCTAGGGTGTTCATCAACCATTCTTCTAGTAGTTTCTTGACCACTGGGGGTGGAGTTTCTTTGATCACAGATGTGGAAGCTCCTTTCTCGTGCAAGATCGTCAGATCTTCAGATGGAGAGGGTGAGATTTCTCCCTCTTGAATGCTGCCAGGTGTTGTGCTCAAGATATTTTCTCTACCGGCCTCGTTGAGGGGGCCAATGAGGTTGGTTGTGACACCTGCAATTGCTTTCAATCTTGCATCATTTCTGCCATTTTTTATATCAATAGGGTGTGAAGGAAGGTGGTTTGTTCTTGAGATTCTAGGTGTAGACTATGATTTCGATTGCCGAAATCCCCACAGATGGCGCCGAATTGTTTGACTGGAAAGTTAACGAATACTTTGCAAGCAAATACAATCAAAAAGTAGATCAAAGGTAAATCGTAATAAAAAATAATAAGACCTAGAAATGTGTATAATATCTTTTATCGCTTTGGATGTATTGAGCGTTCTAGAGAGTAAAAAGGTAGAGAGAAAAAGAGATAGAGAGAGAGAGCTTGTACTAGAAAAAGATCTGATCCCTTACAACATTGGGATCCTCCTTTATATAACAGGAGGACCTCCTCGAAATAATCAAAGAAATATAAAGATAGGTAGCGCGTCTCGAGGGGACGACGAGACTTATGAAAGCGCTTTCGCTCCGATATTCTGGGGGCGTACCCTTACTATGACCATTGTTTAGTCATGGGTTGTTGCTACAGCAAGGGGCAGAATTTGACCCTATAAACTGCTTCCATTGAAATGTAATGGGCACATGGAATTAGTTTTGAGATTCATAAATCACGTATTTCATGTTATAGATTGTCAATTCTCTATAATTATTTGTTTGAGTAGATATACAAGACTTATGAAATGTGTTTATGTTGGCTTTTTCTCTGTGGCCCATGTTCAGTATTGTTGGGTTTACTCTAGAATCCAAAATTCTTCTAGAATCATAAAGGGTGAACTCAGTCACACATGGTGCTAATGGACGGGCTGAATGTTGAGTTTAACCCGTTACTGTAAATTAATAACTAAGCGTTAGGAATCGTGAACACGTACGTGTGACATGATTTTTGGCGCGCCAAATGATTTGAGTATACGGACTACTTTAATTGAATACAAGTCTTAGAAAGAAAATAATTTGAGGCGCGCCACGCCAAACAAAATTCACAAATTGCGTGGCCCTCTTTAATTATTTCATTAAAATATTTAGAACTGGGGATGTGCTATTTAGCGAATTTTTATGGCCTCCCGCAAAGTTAATAACATGTTAGTCGCTTTAGGCGCATTCTTTAATAATTTTACCTTCCTAAATTCGGGTGTGCATTTTATGTGACCCAAATCCAAATCCCAAAATGTTGAATAAAATGTGTCGAGGATCCGGGTGCATTTCATGTGAGGTGATCCAAAAACACGTTTTAAACGGCATTCAATTTCCTAAAAATTAATTAAAAGTGGTAAATAATTTTAAAATCGCACTATAGGACGACATGTATAAAAATCAGATTTTTAGCCAATTATAATAGTTTAAGCGACCGTGATAGAACCACGAGATACGGGGGTGCCTAACACCTTCCCTCGGGTCAACAGAATTTGTTATTCAGAATTTCTGGTTCGCAGACTCCATTCACGAAGTTGAAATTTCCTCGATTTGGGATTCAAGATAAACCGGTGACTTGGGACACCAAAAGCCAAATATATCCCAAGTGGCGACTCTGAATCGAATAAATAATCCCAATTCGAATAATGTCACTTCAAATGGAAAAACTCCCTTATACATTATCCTTCGGGGTAGGTGTGTAAAATGGAGGTGTGACAGCTCTGGTGACTCTGCTGGGGAAACAAACCCAGGACTTCAGTTTAGGGTTTAAGAATTCGAGCTTAGAATAGCTGTTATGATTGGCTTTATTTATTATCTAATTTTCCTACATGTTTAAGACTAATGTGCTAAATGCTTTTACCGCTTTGATATTATGTGAATTGTATATAAACTGCTACGAAACCTTTCCTCTCTCTGAGTCTTCTACATCATGGAGAAGGGTGCACTTCGTGTGACTTCTCTTATGTTTAGAGTCTTATCCTATTTAGAACGAGGTTCAGACAAGTTGCTAAGCCGGCGGAGCTTCTGTATCCCCAGTACGCTCCCCCCTCCCCCCCGCTCGAGTTGTTCGCTTGGGTAAGCCAAGTCTAGAACAATAAACCTAGGTTTTAAACCTAGAATAACAAAGCCTCATGCCGGATCCCTAGTAGGAACGTTTATTTGCATCATGTGCATTTGACTTAGGAGACTCAACACAGGGATTGGGTCTGTCTAGGACAGGTGTATCCAAATTAAAAAGACCATTCTGATGCATCTTACATGCTACTTGCGTATCTGTCTGTTCGGCTTGCATGTTGACCGACTTCTAGAATAGATGAAGAAAATAAAAATAAAAAAGAGAGAAAAAGAAAATAAAAAAAATGTGAGAGGTAGGTATTTAGAAACTATGAAACTCTGCCAAAATTCTGAAAAAAAAGAAAAAAGAAAAGTCATTTCAAAATGAGCCAAAATTTTCAAGTGCCATGTTTTCCGTGTTCCATCAAAACTGACCGAACTACGCGTGTCTGATTCTCACCGAATGTGAGATACGTAGGCAAACCTCATCGGTTCCGACCCCAATTTTCGTAAAAAATCCAAAAATATTTTCCTTTAGTTCCTTCTTTAGAAATCTTTCCTTAAAAAATTAAAAAAAAAGATTTTTTTTTTAAATTTAAAAATAGATTCTTTCTTTCTAATGTCTTTCATACGAAAAGAAAAATCAATAAAAATCAAAACCCAAAATACAGGTTTCCTTCATTTTGAGGTATTTTTTTCAAAAAAAAAAAAACATATTCAAGCTTGTTCCAAAAGCTAATCAGGCTAAATCTCTTGCAGCCAATGGCCCCGAACCGGCCGAACCCCGAGTCCCCCTCGCACCGAGCTGATGCTATATGTGAATACCACTTTAGAGCAGTGGGACATTGTACAGAGAACTGTTGGACCATCAAAAGGGTAGTTTAGGATTTGATTGAAGCTGAAAGAATCATTTTTCGGGATGAAGATGCTCCCGATGTGATGAACAATCTGTTGCCTGCCTACAACAATGGGCCCATAGTTGGAATGATTTGTGAAGATAAGGAATTTGATCCGGCACCGAAGGCCATCGCAACCATTGTCGAGGTAGAAGGAAAGTCACAAAATGGTCGCCAAGCATGAAAGTTCCCCATCTGACGGGAGGCTCGATAGCCAGTGTTGCTATCCATTCTACATCTGGATTATCTCGCGTGTGATCCAGATGTTTTACTTTATTGTCTTACTTTCTGATGTAAACCCTTCTCTCTTCAAAAATTGAAAAAAAAATCAAATGAAAAAAAAAATCAAAAAATCAAATGAAATTAATATTTCATTGTCCAGGAACGTCTCTTTTCTTATTCTCTTTTTAGTTCTGCTAAATGCAGATTTCAATAACATGACATGCTTGCGGACTTCATGCCCAGATCCTAAGATGTTGTTAGACTTCGAAATAATGAGTCAAGAGCCAGAATGCAAAGAAGATAAGTTTAAGAAAATAAAATAAAGAGTTGGAACAACTGAAGGAAAATTGGTTCCAGAATTGGAAAGGTCCATACATTACAACAAGAGTACTTCCAAAAGAGTGCGTTGGACTTGGGATACATCGAAGGAAATGTCCCTGAAATAACTTTCAATGCAAATGCAGTGAAAAGGTACTATATTAGATTCTCTATATAGCATTAATGTTCTTCGACTGGGATGAAGAAGGCTTTGTTTCTCGCTACCCAAACACTATCAACCCTTGCCAATCCTTTAAGCCGGTTACCTTTTTTTGATTACCCTCTTTGGAACCTGAGAGTGTTAGTAAAAAAAAGAAGAGATTGATTGAAAAAATGAAAAAAAAGGAGGAGAAAAAGAAAGATACAAAAAAAAAAAAAGAGAAAAAAAATAAAAAAGAAGAAGGGGGAAATAAAAGACAAAGAATTTGAAATGAAAAATGAAAAACAAAAAAAGGAAAAGCAAAGGAAAAAGAAAGAGAAAACAAAACAAAACAGAAAAACAAAAGAAAAACAAAAGAAAAACAAAAAAAAACACAAAGTTCCCTGAACTACGTTCGAGTTAATTCCGAAAGGATACGTAGGCAGCCTCTCGCTGGGGTTCAATCACACCAAAATAAAAATCCAAAGTCCCTAAAAAAGTGAAACCGGGCAAGTGTTATAATGGTTCGGCGATGATCCCGCCTGAATGGTTCCAAAGTTGTAATTCAGTCCAAATCATTTTTACCCAAACCATGTTCAAGTCCTTCCGATAAATCGGTGATAATGTTCAAGGATAAGAGAATACAAACACTTGGATCCCATTCAATCCAAATTGAGAAAAAATAAAATGAGAGAGTCTTATTGGTAAAACCCATACGGGCACCGTAAGGCGATGGTAAACAGAGAAAAATTAAAATGAGAGAGTCTTGTTAGTGAAAACCCACACAAGCACTATAAGGCGACAGTGAGAAGAGAAATGAGAGAGGTCAGCTAGTGAAAACCTGCAAAGGGCCCCATTGATCGAAAAGAAGATCCTCACAACCATCGGCATCGACAAATTCTTGGCAAGGTTTCTCGAATTTTGAAGTAGAAGTTGTGATGAATTTCTAAGAGTCAGACGGTTAAAATAGATCAGGCATCCAGTCCAAAAGTCATGTCATGTTTATTGAAGTCCGCATGTACTCCAAATAATCCTTCTTTCCTCTCCCCGAAAGGGACACTTCTTATTTTTGAACTCATTCTCCATTCATTGTTTGTTTTCTTTGAATCCCTTTTGGTCTAACACTGTTCCGAAACTAAGACAAAGAAAGGATGTCAAGACTGATTTACAGGGATTTCATTTTGACGCGAGCTAATGTGCAAAAAGGCACCCAGCCTCGTCAGGGGCATAAGTCGACCTCGACTGGCCATGGCAGCCAATGCTTCGAAATCAAAACTCTCGGAAGGAGAAAATCAAATTGAAGTGCCTACAAAGGCAAAATGAAGTTAAAAAGGTTGAGTCCCACGTGGCTAACCACCTCGGCAAAGGTTTGAAAAGCCAAGGTGCCCCAAATGCTCAGAAATTGAAGTTGGAAGAAAGAAGCCAAAAAATGAAAGGCCTACGAAGGCAAAATAAAGTTGGAAAAGGTTAAGTCCCACGCGACTAGCCGTTGTAGCAAAGTTTGAGGAGCCAAAAGTTCCCCAATGTTCCAAAGAAAAGAAAAGAAAAAGAAAAAAGAGAATTAGAAAGGAAAGGCCTACGAAGGCAAAATAAAGTTGAAAGTCGAGTTCCACTGACCAACCATCGTGGCAAAGTCTGAAAAAATTAGAGGTTCTCCAAGGCCTGAAATGAATCGATTCTCAGGGAGCAAATAGTTGCGGTTGAGATCTTCATCAAAGAAGATGGGCCAGGATCAAGCAATTAAGACAATCAAGGCAACAAAACCAACCACCGTTTCAAACTAACAATTGTTCTTCGTTTGAAAATTTTGAAACAGGTGTAATCCAAAGAAACAGTGCAAGAAGCAGGTGCAACCAAAAAGGGAAATGCGCATGAGCTAGGAACAGGTTCGCAGCAATAATCAACCCAAAAGGGAAGTTTCCTCCAAAGTCTTTCCTGCATTTTTACTAAAAAAAAAGAAGAGAAGAAGAAAAATCCCAAAAAATCATGGTAGCATAGGGCCTCCAATCTCTAGCTGCATCCTTTCTAACCTAGGACCACATTCCCTAGTTGTCCTCGGCATAACCTGTGGACCTCCCCGGCATAACCCGAGGATCTTTTTCCTTTTCTCCCCGGCATAACCCGAGGATCTTTTTCCTTTTCTCCCTGGCATAACCCAAGGACCTTTTCTTTTATCCCGGCATAACCTGTGGACCTCCCTGGCATAACCCAAGGACCTTTTTTCTTTTATCCCGACATAACCCGTGGACCTCCTTGGCATAACCCAAGGAGTCTTTTTTTTCTTTTATCCCGGCATAACCCATGGACTTCCCTGGCATAAACCAAGGACCATTTTTCTTTTATCCCGACATAACCCGTGGACCTCCCTGGCATAACCCAAGGAGCCTTTTTTTTCTTTTATCCCGACATAACCCGTGGACCTCTTTGGCATAACCCAAGGAGCCTTTTTTATTTTAATCCGGGCATAACCTGTGGACCTCCCTGGCATAACCCAAGGAGCCTTTTTTATTTTAATCTTGGCATAACCTGTGGACCTCCTTGGCATAACCCAAGGACCATTTTTCTTTTATCCCGGCATAACCCGAGGACCTCCCTGGCATAACCCAAAGACCTTTTTCTTTTATCCCGGCATAACACGTGGACCTCCCTGGCATAACCCAAGGACCATTTTTCTTTTATCTCGGGATAACCCGTGGACCTCCCATGGCATAACCCAAAGACCTTTTTTCTTTTATCCCGGCATAACCCGTGGACCTCCCTGGCATAACCCAAGGAGCTTTTTTTTTCTTTTATCCCGGCATAACCCGTGGATCTCCCCGGCATAACCCAATGACCATTTTTCTTTTATCCCGACATAACTCCTGGACTTCCCTTGCATAACCCATGGACCTTTTTCTTTTATCCTGGCATAACCCGTGGACCTCCCTGGCATAACTCAAGTGGAATAACCCAAGGAGTCTTTTTCTTTTATTCCGACATAACTCGTGGACCTCTCCAGCATAAACCGAGGACCTTTTTCTTTTCCGGCATAACCCGGTCATTTTCCAGCATAACCTGGTAATCCTCCCAATATAAGGCTTCATTCCCAAAGATACACAATCCTGATTTTTATTGCTTTCAATGAAAAGGTATTTTCGATTTGTGTTACAAATAACTAACGAAATTTTCCTAGTGTAAACTGGGGAAGAAAATTTAGTTTGTTTGTTTGTTTTGGTGTCCGAACAGGTTTCACCTCAAAGCACATGATTTGAATAAAATGTGTTTCGGATTGCGGGTGCATTTCATGTGACGCGATCCAAAGACATATTTTAAACAATGTCCAATCTTCCTTAAAATTAATTAAGCGGTAAATAATTTGAAATTGCACTATAGGTTTGAACATGTATTAAAATCGGATAATAGGCCAATTGTAATGGTTTAAGCGACCGTGCTAGAACCACGAAACTCGGGAGTGCCTAACACCTTCTCCCGGGTTAACAAAATTCCTTACCCGGATTTCTGGTTCGCGCACTGTAATACAGAGTCAAACCTTTCCTCGATTCGGGATTTGAACCGGTGATTTGGGACACAATAAATCTCCCAAGTGGCGACTTTGA
Source organism: Nicotiana glauca (assembly GCA_026770625.1). NCBI lineage: Eukaryota > Viridiplantae > Streptophyta > Magnoliopsida > Solanales > Solanaceae > Nicotiana > Nicotiana glauca. The sequence goes on from MU762925.1 coordinate 64,321, forward strand.
ATCTCTTAATAAATAATCCCGTTTCGATTGTCCTTTAGTTGGAAAAAACTCCTTTATTATGCCCTTTCCGGGGGTGTAGGTGAAAAAAAGAGGTGTGACAGAGATGACGACAGACGGATCTAGCCGTCGCATTGTAATTCTAGAGGCTTACAACTTGCTGCGCACAGCGAGCGGGCCGCATTAGATATGGCTCTACTGTATGTGGCCCCTGAGCGTGAGATGCTGAGTGCTGTCAGCGACGCGGAGCTATCTCATAGGGTCGCAGATATGGCATTGTAGGTAACTTCTTTGTATGTTATGTGGTTGATTCTGATGCGTACTAACTCGCATGTGTGTGTGTGTGTGTGTATATATATGCGCGTTCTTCTCTATCTTTTTTTAGACCCTGGTTCTGGAAGTAGAGAGAAGGCGCCGCGAGAAGAAGAAAACGAGCGTTTTTGATAAGATGGTGAAGAAATATAAATGGTGTTGCTCCAAGCATCAAGAGTGGCAGATCTTTTCCAGCAGGATCCAAAATTCCAGGTTTTTCAGGAGGGCCTCGAACAAAAGGAGGCACAATTAAACCACAGGGCGGTGGAGCTGGAGAAGGCAGATGAAGAGTTGATGAGGGCGGTGGCTCGTAATAGCGAACTGGAATCGCTCCTCAATCTGGAAGAGGAAGAGTTGGAGCTTAACCACGGAGTGGCGGCAGAGGTAGTTGATCTCCATGGTAGGGTGGCGACTTTAATAGCCGAGCTTGCAACGAAGGTGGCTGAGATTGACGCCCTCAAGCGTGCTGCCCTGCCACCATTCGGGGACGGCCCAAGATGCACACGAGATGTGGATATACGCAAAAGCTGAGTTGGACGTGTATAAAAAAATTCTTGTTGCAGAACGTGCCTCTGAGGAGGAGGTCCAAGAGCATTTGTGTGAGGCTCGTGCCGCCCGTGCGACTTGTGGGTACAACTCCGACCCTCCCGACCGAGAAGGTTATATTTTTGAGGACATCAACCAGATTGAGTCTGGCTCGTGGTTTAACGAGGCTTACCGTGATAACCAAGGAAGGGGGCGAGCGGATGGCGAGGACAAACCTGGCGAGGCCCCTTAGGACTTGTATAGATTTTGTATTTTTTCTTCTTCTGTTTTTTTGAATGTAATAGGATTCCTCCGGGGGACTAAGTGTATATAATTTTTGTTACAGTAAAAGAGTTATACTTGTGTTGCTTATCCTTTCGTATTGTTCTTTGCTTATACACTGTTTGTCACTGTCGGGCAGGATCGACGATCGTTAGTGATAGCCTTTGGACCATAGGATGTAGCTTCAACTGTCGTTGAAGTGTTTATCCGTCGTCGTCGAGGGGGGTCAACAATTATTGGCAATGGCCTCTGGCCCAAAGGATATTCAACTGTCGTTGAAGTGTTTATCCGTCGTCGTCGAGCGTGGTCGACAATTATTGATGATGACCTTTGGCCCAAAGGATGTAACTTCAACTGTTATTAGAGTGTTTATCCGTCGTCGTCGAGCGGGGTCACCAATTATTGGCAATGGCCTTTGACCCAAAATATGTAACTTCTTTCATCGTCATCGAGCGGGGTTGACAATTATTAGCGATGGCCTTTGGCCCAAAGGATGTAACTTCAACTGTTGTTGGAGTGTTTATCTGTCATCGTCGAGTGGGGTCGAAAATTATTGGCGATGGACTTTGGCCCAAAGGATGTAACTTCAACTGTCGTTGGAGTGTTTATCTGTCGTCGTCGAGCGGGGTCGACAATTATTGGCAATGGCCTTTGGCCCAAAGGATGTAACTTCAACTGTCATTGGAGTGTTTATTCGTCGTCATCGAGCGGGGTCGACAATTATTGGCGATGGACTTTGGCCCAAAGTATGCAACTTCAACTGTCGTTGAAGTGTTTATCCGTCATCGTCAAGCGGGGTCGACAATTATTGGCGATGGCTGTGACCGCTTGCATAATGGAAAAGGTGGCCTTAGCCGCTTACATAATGGAGAAGGTGGCCTTAGCCGCTTACATAATGGAGAAGGTGGCCTTAGCCGCTTACATAATGGAGAAGGTGGCCTTAGCCGCTTACATAATGGAGAATCAACTAGGCTAGTCCCTTTATTATATCGGACTGGAGAGATGTGTTCAATGGCCGGTATGATAAACATGTTTTCATGCGCCCCTGGGTGTCTCCTTCGCCGCCTCGTTAAAAACCTCCCCGAGAAAACCAATTGGGACAAAACTCGGGTAAGGGAAAAAGAGTACGACTCGGGAGATGCCCTTCAAAAGTGGAAGTATTTGAGGTGGGCGATGTTCCAGTTGATCTGGAGTGTTTTTCCTTTCATTGTTTCAAACTGGAATGCTCCTTTGCCTGCATCTGCTATGATTTTATATGGCCCGCTCCAATTGGTGCCCAATTTCCCTTCGCTCGGGTCTTTTGAATCCAAAGTTTTGGCTTTGAGGACGTAATCTCCTACTTTGAGTGGTCATATTTTGGCCTTTTTGTTGTAATGCCTTTCGACCTGTTGCTTTTGAGCCATCATTCTTATATGGGCCATATCTCTTCGTTCTTCGGCTTCGTCAAGGTCTTGAAACCTACCCATATCATTGTCTAGTCCGCTGATATGTGAGTATATTAGGCTCGGTTCTCTGATTTCGACTGGTATAACTGCATCGGTTCCATAGACCAGTGAGTACGGTGTTTCTCCTGTGCAGGATTTGGGTGTTGTCCGGTATGCCTAGAGTGCCTCCGGTAGCAATTCGGGCCAGAGCTCTTTAGCCTCTTCGAGTTTCTTCTTCAGAATGTTCAATATTGTTTTGTTGGATGCTTCAGCTTGGCCATTAGCGGCGGGATGATATGGCGTGGAGAGTATCCGTTTCATACGCCATTTGTCATAGAACTCCGTTATCTTTTTGCCGATAAATTGTGGGCCGTTGTCGCAACTGATTTCTTTGTGAATGCCGAAGCGGCATATGATGTTTTTCCATATGAAGGCGATAACTTCCTGTTCGCGTATTTGGGCGTACGCACCTGCTTCTACCCACTTAGAGAAGTAGTCAGTCAAAACTAACAGAAATCGTACATTTCCTCGCCCTACTGGCAGGGGGCCGATTATGTCCATTCCCCATTTGATGAAGGGCCAAGGTGTGTTACCGAATGTAGGGACTCTCCCGGTTGATGTATCATGGGGGCATACTTTTGGCACTGTTCGCATCTGCGAACATACTCTGCTGCCTCCTTTTTCATCGTGGGCCAGTAGTACCCGGCATGGATAATGCAACGGACAAGAGCGCTATTACCGGTGTGTGCGCCGCAGTGACCCTCATGTACCTCTTCGAGTACTTGCATTGTCTGGAGCGGCCCTAAGCATTTAGTGAGGGGTCTGCCAAATGTTCTTTTGTAAAGGTTGTGATTAATTAGGCAGTATCGAGTGACCTGTACGCGGAGCTTTTTGGCTGCTTTTTTGTCGAGTGGGAGTGTCCCATCCTGCAGATAGGAGATAAACTGGTATCGCTCCGAAGTTAGATTTAAAGAGAGTTCCTCAGTGTTATCTATGGATGAATGGAGTAGGATGACTATGTTTATCTTGTTGATGTTCTTGGTGGCCGCGACCAACTTGGCTAGGCCGTCTACTTCGACGTTCTGCGCCCTTGGGATTTGCTACATGTGGCATTCGTCGAATTCGGGCATCAACTTGTAGATTTCTGACTGATATTTCTGCAGCCTTTGTTCCTTGATCTGGTAAGTCCCCGTGACCTGGTTTACCACGAGTTGAGAATTGCAATGGAGAATAAGTCATCGAGCCCCATATTTGATGGCCAACTTCATACCTGCAATCACAGCCTTGTACTCGGCCTCGTTGTTAGTCATCTCGGGGCATCGTATGGACTGGCGAATTATTTCGCCCATGGGGACCTCGAGTACGAGTACCAGTCCCGATCCCGAGGAGTTGGAAGCACCATCAGTATAGAGGGTCCAGAGGTCGGCACCAGGTGGGGTGCGAATGGCCTCTAGTTCTGCTTCCGGCCAAATCTTTATACTAAAATTGGCGATAAAATCTGCAGGTACCTGCGACTTGATGGCATTTCTTGGGTGGTAGGATATGTCATGCTCACTGAGCTCTATGGCCCATTTGGCGAGCCTTCCCAACAGTTCGGGTTTTTGTAGGATGCTCCTCAGGGGGAAAGTCGTCACAACTCTTATGGGGTGGCACTGAAAGTAAGTTCCAAGCTTTCGTAAAGCTACGACCAGTGCTAGGGCGAGCTTTTCGAGGTGTGGATACTGTGTTTCGGCGTCCACTAGGGTTTTGTTGATATAGTAGATAGGAGATTGCGTGCCTTTGTTTTGGCAGACCAGGACTGCGCTGACAGCAATTTCGGACACCGCCAGGTATACTAGCAAGGGTTCGCCAGGGTTCGCCTTGACTAGCAGTGGTGGCGAAGACAGGTATTCTTTCAATTTTTTAAAAATCTCGGTGCATTCCTTGTTCCGTTGTAGTCCGTGATCTTTTCTCAATACGTTAAAAACTTTATGGCACCTGTCGGAGGATTGCGAGATGAACCTGGATAGGGCGGCTATTCGCCCTGTCAGCTTTTGTACCTATTTTTTTGCTGTTCAAGGTCTCAGGTATTACGTCTATTGCATTGATCTGGTTCGGTTTGACTTTGATACCTCGTTGTGATATGAGGAACCCCAAGAACTTCCTTGATGTTACGCCGAAGGCGCACTTTTGTAGGTTCAATTTCATCCCATACTGCCGTAGTATCTCAAAGGCTTCTTTTAGATGGTCGAGGTGGTCTTCTTTGTTTGTCGATTTTACCAGCATATCGTCGATGTAGACCTTCATGGTCTTGCCAAGCTGTTCCTTGAACATTCTGGTGACCAGTCTCTGATATGTCGCCCCTGCGTTTTTGAGTCCGAACGGCATCACCTTGTAGTAGTATGTCCCCTAGTGGGTGTTGAATGTTGTTTTCTCTAAGTCCACTTCGGCCATCATGATCTGATTGTAGCCGGAGTAGGCATCCAAGAAGCTTAGCAGCTCATGTCCCGCTGTAGCGTCGATCAACTGGTCGATGTGGGGTAATGGGAATGAGTCTTTTGGGCATGCTTTGTTGAGGTCGGTGAAATCTACGCACATCCTCCATTTCCCATTTTTCTTCTTGACCATCACGACGTTGGCGACCCATTGGGGATATTTTGATTCCCTTATGGACCCATTGGCCAGTAGATTATCTACCTCTTCGCGGACGGCCTCGTTGATTGCGGCATTGAACTTCCTTCTAACTTGCCGTACGGGTGGATATAGTGGGTCGACGTTCAGCTTGTGGGTGGCGATGTCTCTTAGTATTCCCAGCATATCTGAATGAGAAAAAGCAAAATGATCATCGTGGTTAGGTAGGAATTCATGGTGCTTACATGGATCGCAGAGGCTGTGTCCGATGTAGGCTCTCTCCGTATGGTTGGTGTTGTCCAATTGTACCGGGTCGAGATCCTCGACCGTTGCTTTGCAGGCTTCTACGATATCTGGATCTTTTATGGCTCCCGTTGTCAGGTTGACACGACTGATTGCTATGCCTTCGCACTTGCACCTTTCAACTGTTTGGTGTGTGAGCAGTCTTGAGCGATTCTGTAGCATTCTTGTGCTGTGCGCTGCTCGCCCCGAATGCTAAACAGTCCCCAAGGGGGAGGGAACTTGATCACTCGGTAGAAGCTTGAGGGGACTTCTCGCATGGCGTGTATCCATGGTCGTCCTATGATGGCGTTGTAGGCTGTTTCCTAGTTCATGACATGGAAAGTGGTTTCCAGCATAACTCCCCATGCTAAAATCGGCATTGATACCTCCCGGGAGGTTCGTTCCACTGCGTTGTTAAAACTAGTTAGTGTTATGCAGCGTGGTATTACCTTATCTTCGAGCCTCATTTGACCGAGGACTCTTGGATGGATAATACAAGTGCCGCTTCTGTCATCAACCATGATCCTCTTAACGTCGGTGTCAGCAATACGTAAAGTTATGACTAAAGCATCATAATAAGGGAAAGACAAACCGTCGGCATCAGACTTATCGAAGGTGATATTTTCTTTGAAGTCGTCATACCGTTCGTGGGCGATTGTTCGCTTTAATTTGTGCGAGGTGGTGAATTTTACATGATTGATTGCTGAATCGTCGCCTCTTCTGACGATCATATTGATGATGCACGCTGGCGAAGGTGGCTTTGGCAGTCCTTGAGGTTGTTCTCGCCCTCACATGAAATTTATCTTTCCTTTATCGCGGAGCAGCTCCCTTAGGTATCTCCAGTGTGTACACTATTTCTGATGGAGACACGCAAAATTTATGGGTAGATAATAAAGGGCGCATACCTCTTTCGTTACTAAGTGGGGCGACATGTCGCTGTAGTGCTTCTGTGTGTCTGGGCGGGGGTGGATGCAAGGATCTGGTGTAAGGCTGATGCTTTTCTTTGTTGAAACGTGAGGATTTTTCCCGCCGGCCCTTGCTGCATCGATCCCTTCTTGCTTCTGACTGTATCGTCGTGAGCCGCTGGGTTGGTCCGTTAAGGTCATCCTCATCTGCTCGTACCTCGGCATAGTAGGCGTTGTGAATTTCCTCCCATATGGTGGGGGGATACTTCATGAGTTGGCTTAGTAGCTTTTTGGTTGCTCTTGAACCATCTCTGCTCAGTCCGTTTTGGAAGGCTGCTACCGCCATGCCTTCCGATAAGTTTGGTAGGCTCATCCTTACTCTGTTGAATCTGGCCAGGAAGTACCTGAGTCCCTCACTTGCGGTTTGCCGGACGGCGAAGATGTCGTTGACCTTGGCCTCTGCTTTCCTTGCTCCTACATGGGCGGTGGCGAATTTATCTGCCATTTCTTCAAATATTGATATCGTTCTGGCTGGCAGCTGCAAGTACCACGTTAACGCCCCTCCCGTCAACGTCTCCCCGAACTTTTTCAGTAGTACGGATGGTACTTATTCCTTTGACAGATCATTACGCTTCACAGCGATTACATAGTGGACCAGGTGGTCTTCGGGGTCTGTTGTCCCGTCATATATCCTTAAGTAAGGCGGCATTTTGAAGGTTTTTGGGATCGGGTGAGGTGCAACTTCTTCGCTGTATTGCTGTTCGACGAATCTTCCCACGTCGCGCTTTGGCAGTAACTTAGGAGCGCCGGGAAATTTGTCCACCCTTTCTTGATGCTCTTTCATTTGGTCCCGAAGTGCCTTATTTTCACTTTCTATTTCTTCCATTTTCTTTAGGATAGCTGCAAGTGTGCCATCGCTGGTCTGGTCATTGGAGTGGTTGTTGTTTGTTCGTACAATATCGTGTTAACTGGTGGTAGCAATGTCTGTCGTCAATGGGTTCTTAGCGTTGTTTTGGGGCGATTTATCGAGTAAGCTGCCTAGGGTGTTCATCAACCATTCTTCTAGTAGTTTCTTGACCACTGGGGGTGGAGTTTCCTTGATCACAGACGTGGAAGATCCTTTCTCATGCAATATCGTCAGATCTTCAGATGGAGATGGCGAGATTTCTCCCTCTTGAATGCTGCCAGGTGTTGTGCTCAAGATATTTTCTCTACCGGCCTCGTTGAGGGGGCCAATGAGGTTGGTTGTGACACATGCTATTTCTTTCAATCTTGCGTCATTTTCTGCCATTTTTGATATCAATAGGGTGTGAAGGAAGGTGGTTAGTGTGAGCACGTGATTTTTCCCCTATATATGAGTTATTCCCATAAAATTCAAATAAATAATTTTTTCTTATTTTTACAATTTGTGTGAATTTTGTGTTGATTGTTTGCATGTTATTAGCGCATGTAAATCAAATAAAAAATACAAAAAATATGCATTTGCATTTAAGATATTAATTTCATATGTAGTAGGTATTAATTCATTTTTAACATTTTTTGATCGCTTTAATTGAAAATTGCCATAAATAAAGATAATTAGTTTAACAATCTTAATAAAATCAAAACATAGACACAAAATAGAAAAATACAGAAAATACAAAAGAAATAAAATACAGAAAATAATAAAAAATAATACAATACAAATACCATGAGAAAATACAAAAAGAAGGGGAAAGAAATAACTAATATACCCAGTTGCCAGGCCCAAACGGAAAATAACCCTAAGCCCAAACGCCCCAAGCCCAATTAGAAGGTATCCACCCGGTCCAAACTTTAATTCCAAAACGACGCCGTTTAGGGCGTCGTTAATCCTGGCCTTTCATTCTTAATGATCCTACGGTCCAGCTTTAGTAACACATAACTAATAAAATAGATTTTAAATAACCCTAAAATGAACCCCCCTTCTTCGTATTCTCTCAGCCCTGTACGACCACCTCGCCACAGACCTCCATATCCACAGCCGCCGGAATTCGCTCTATGGCGGCGGCCGGAGTCCAATGACGCCTAAATTCATGTCGTTTACTCCCTTTCCTCTCCTCGTCCCAAGCCCACCACCGGTTTTCTTTAAAAATCACTCAAACGTCCTAAAACCCCAAAACCCTAGCGCCGCCACCATCCCCACGGCGGCGCCGCCACCCCAAACCTTCCAAAATTCATACCCCAGGTTCTTTTCACCTTCCTCATGCCATAGCTATATTCTTTTCCCCTCAAATCTTTACCAATCGTATCGAATATGCGTTTGAAGAGAGTGACCGGATATTACACTGTTTTCTCAAGAAGGATGAGGAAAAAAGAAGGGAAGAGCAGAGTAATAACGAAAAAAGAAGAGAAAGCTAAGTTCTTGTTCTTTTATTTTTAGTTATTTTATATGTTCTTCTATTCTTTCTGATTTTTGCTTTTTTTTTTAGTCCAAAAAATAAAATGCCTCAAATAGTTTATACGGTTCTATTCTTATAGATTAACTTCTAGGGTAAAGTACTTAATTCTCTTTTGATTACTTCCTTAGACTGATTTTTTTTACGATTAATTGTTCAGTGGTCTTGTTTTCTGATGCTCGTATAATTCTGTCATAGTTTTTGTTCAGTTTAAAAATTGGATAATCGATATTGTTAATTGTGATTAGTGGATTGGGTAATAATTTTGTTTTATGTTTGAGTGATAATTTTGTTTTGTGATTGAGTGATTTCAGTTTGTAGTTTAATATTAGTTTAATCAGTAAAAATTAGCAAAGATTGGTTATAGTTGATTAATACAAAATTGTTTGATATTAGGGTTCTTCGAATGTAATTGATTGATTACAGATCATAATTAATTACTGATTTGGATTGATTAGTATTTTTAAAATCAGTTAGTATAAAAATGTTAAAGGTAGTAAAGGGTAATAAGCCTTAGGAATTAAGGGCAGTTTGGGTATAGAAAATGGAGCAATGGTAATTCAATCTAAAAAACAGGGGTACTATGGGCATGATAAAAAGGCAATTCAGTGAATAACAAATGCAAGTGAGGGTATAATAGGAATTCCAGGGAATAAGAACATAGTAGAATTAGCTAGAACCTTCTAGAATGGGTTCTAGTGCAAACTTTAAGCAAATAAGTGTAGTAGTCTGTCTAACAAAGTTAAAAATGAGGGACTCTTAAGATAATTACCAGTTTGAAATTCCCTCCCATTTTGTGCCTATAAATAGGCAACAATTCTGCTGATTAGAGGACATTTTTTGGCTAGATTTTTTAACCCTACAAGTTTAGGAACCTTAGAAAAGCTCCCCAAAAATATTTACAAAGCTCCAGATCTGGAATTGGTATTCCAGGCTTCAATTTCTTCTTTCAGATCTGAAGTTTCTTCCTGAAAATCCAAAAACAGATAGAAAATCTCCAAAACTGCAAAAAACTTACTGTTTCATTGTTAATAAAACAGAATCAGTTGATCTGATAGGTTTTTAGATCTAAAACTGAGAGTTTCAGATTTCAATTTCCTCCTTTAGATCCAAATTCTTCCAAAATATCCAAAAAGCATTACAAAATCAGTAAAAACTTAAAATTACTGTTTTATTGAAGATTCTCAATCAAGTGACCTTAAATTTTGACTCAGTTTGAGTCATTGGAAGTCGGATGTTTACTGGTTTTAGTTTTGAATGAATTTATATTCAAATTAAGTCATCCTGATCATTTGAATGCTGTGGTATGGGTTGCTGAAATTCTGAGTGGTATTTGAAGAAAGTTGAGGTGTTTAAAATTCCTTTTACTGTGGAAAATCGAACTGTTGCATTGCTGTTGCTGTATTGTCGCTGCTGTGGTTGTCAATTGACCTTCATAGAGGCTGATTTCTATTTGTTCTTCATCACAGGTACACTCCTACGAATTGCCTTGATGTAACTCATTGAAGTTGAAATGAAATGTACACGGATCTGTGCTCAATTTGAGGCTGCTTGTTGTTGTTTAGTTTATATTAGTTATGTGTTTTTATACTATGTGAAGGATAAGCATATGATTGTATAATTAGGACTGTTGATTTGAACTATGAACTGTGTGAACTTGGTTACAATTATTAGATAGGTTTATATGCAAATTGAGGTTACTGTTAGGATAATAAAACATCTGTTGTGTTTTCTGTCAAGTTTCCTGTATTGAATCTATATGCGATATATTTTAGCAAAAAAAAAAAAAAATAAGAAGCCTTTAGTCATATTCAGTTTGTGCACCAACAAAATCACGCTCAATTAAGTGTATTCTGAAACCTGTTAACGTAAATGCATTATTATTGTTGGTTATTATATCCAATAGCATTAGAAGGGAGTAACATCAAGGGTTAGTTCGGTGTGCTGAGACAATTAAATTTGCAATAGCTAATTGACAAGTCGATAATAGCTTCAAAAGACATAATAATAACGGATAATGGAATTTCATAACACTTGTATCTGTTCGGATTGTAATTATATGATTATGAATAAGCTAAAAGCATGTTCGTTTAATAATCGTCAGATCAGGCGGTTTAGTTTTGTTGTTCAATTCTCCTGATTTCGAACAAGTGTATGAAAAATAGAAAAAAAAATGACAATGTACAAAGGGAACCAGATAGTTACTGATAGCTTCCATTTGACAAGGATACTTAAGTTAAATTTCATATTGTTATTTGAGGCCAGTTTCAAGGCCCAAAAATGTGAAAAGTTTTAAAAACAAAAATTGAAATAGTGCTCAAATAATAATTAGTTAGGATATTTTTCTTTTATTTTAGAGACAAAAACAAATAGAAAATGTAGTCCATCGTAGGTTTGGCCTTAATAAAAGAATGAGATGAGCCTCGCCACATTAAACACATAATTGCGGGGCCCTCAATTAATTATTATAAAACATTAGATTTGGAAGGACCGTTTAGCGAATTTCACGGTCTTTCCCAAAGTTAACAAGACGTAGATATTTTAGGCGCGATTTATGATATACATTCTCAAGTACGGGTGCACATTTATGTGACCCAAATCTAAATCTCAACGAAGTCGAAATGTATTAAAGCCACAGGCGTACTGGTACGGTGTGGCCCGAAATGCATTTTCACGATGTTGCAATTCTTTTAAAAGTGATAAAGCGGAATATTAATAATGCACATAAATTGGAATATA
>MU762927.1:0-20679 GCA_026770625.1 Nicotiana glauca
CGTAACTCAGTGTAGTACAATTTGAACCCGTTGATGAATGTGCTTTCAATTGTAATGACGGTTTCAGTAACTCAGAGTTAATAATGTTAGCTTGCTTTGATTCTAGAATCGTGTCTCCAGCTTGGTTCCTATTTTACTAACGTCCAGGACTCACAGATAAATAGATAAATAGATAAATAAACAAATTTGAGCATGCAAAAAAATAAAATTTAAAGGTCCTGTTAATTTGCTACAATGTTATTGAATGCATTAAGAGTAGTTTGAAATCAATTCAACATGTTCTCGCTCCCTAATTGAGCTAAATTTCTGTTTGGGCGCAAGGCCCAGTGGCCTGATTCCACGATTTGAGCCTCAGTTCATTCAACACAGGCCCATTTTCAATTATTAGTCATTTCGCGTTTGGACCTGGGCCAAGGTATTTGACAGATCAGCCTGACTTGTGAAGGCCTGGGCCTGCTTGAGACCTATTGTTGGGAGACTTAATATAGCATACATATTGGGCTTCTGATGCCCCAAGTCTGAAAATACACTTGGACTTGTTTGTGTTACACAATAGACTGAAATGTTCATATAACAAATTAGTCAGGACTTTTTCCTTTATTTTAGAGACAATCCTTTAATAGAGAATAGTAGTTACTTTTAGATTGGCCTTTTAATAAAATGATGAGACGAGTCTCGCCAAATCAAAATATAATTGCGGGGCCCTCAACAATTGTTATATAAAGATATTTTGAAATTGGGAGGATCGTTTAGCGAATTTCACGGTCTTCCCTAAAGATAATAAATACGTAGTAACTTTAGGCGCGTATGTTAATAATATTACCTTCCTAAATACGGGTGCACATTTATGTTACCCAAATACAAATCTCAACAAAGTCAAAATGTGTCAAAAAGTCGCGGGCGCACTGGTGCGGCGTGATTCGAGATACATTTTCACGACGTTATAATTCTTGTAAAAATAAATAATAAATATAATAAAAGTGGGTTATTAAAAAAAGGCACATAAAAATGGAACATGTATTGAAATTAGATATAAAATCAAATACAACAGTTGAGCGACCGTGCTAGAACCACGGAATCCGGGAATACCTAGCACCTTCTCCCAGGTTAACAGAATTCCTTATCCAGATTTCTAGTTCGCGGACTGTTAACAGAGTCATATGTTCCTCGGTTCGGGATTCAACCGGTGACTTGGGACACCATTAATCTACCAAGTGGAGACTCTTAATAAATAATAATAAATCCCGTTCTGATTGTCCTTTAAGTGGAAAAACTCCTTTACGCCCTTCACGGGGTCTAGTAAGCGTAAAAAAGGAGGTGTGACACTACTGATAAACAAATAGCTGACATATTCACTAAAGCAGTGAGTAGAGAAAACTTTGAAAGGAACTGATTGGAATTAAGATCACCTAAAAGGTCCAGTTCAGAATGCACAATAAAAAAAAGTATAAAATGAAAAAAAAATTGGTTAGGAGTTCTTAATTCAACGTAAATATCTAGACTAATTCTTACTCAGTCTCACACTTTAATTAGTATATTCATGTGACATGTGTTTATATGATTCACTAATCTCTTACAAAGTTTTTCTATTCTGACTTTTGAGGCATGATCAAGAGAAGATTTACTTGAAGAACCTGGTTCATCAGTATATTCTCATGAGAAAGTTTAGGTATGTTTCTATACTTTGCACTAGGGGTGTACATGAACCGGGTTGGTTTGGTTTTTATCAAAACCAAACCAAACAAATTATATCGGTTTGGATTGGTTCGGTTTTGTCGGATTTTTCGGATTTTCGGTTTTTTTTGTTACATGAATATTATTTCAATCTTACGTTATTAAAATTATAGATAAAGCTTTGATAAGTGCATATATGTTTAGTAAATATGGAAAACAATTGACAAACATATGATCTATTAAAATATTCTAATGGGAGGATTTTTTTAGTAACACATGATAATTATTTTCTTAGTCGTCTAATAATAATTTTTCGTTAATTTATGCTTTCAAGGTTAATACATGAGAGGATACCAAATATTTCTATATTTTCTAAAGAAAAATCACTATAAAGTCTTAAAAATATAAATAAAATTTATATATTTATATGTCAGTTTGGTTCGGGTTTTTTTACTGAATACCAAACCTAGTCAAACCAAACCTAGTCGGGTTTTTTAATCGGTTTGGTTTGGTTTTTCGGTTTGGTGCGGGTTTTGGGTTCGGTTGGAACACCCCTACTTTGCACAATTAGAAATATAAAATTACCAATCATGAGCAGAAGTCCTAGTTACACCAAACTTCCATAAATTTTATCCGTTGAGCATTGAACCCGTTTCATTATCCTATGAGTCTAACTAAAACGGGATTTTTTCCTAAAAACTAGCGTCGCTCATTAATCTCTAAAGATACCGGAATTCTAATGTGATAAGACTTCTATTTGACTACTGAAAAAGTTGTCGTTACTACCTGAATCATAACCCCTCTTTAAATATACACCACATCTATTTTTTGTGCTCATAACCGTCACTCACTTCCTCCAAAACTCGGATCATCTCCTTCATCATCAAATTTCCAAAATTCCCAAAAATTCCAAGAAATTCTCTACCATGACAAACCCTCAAGACAACCCAAGTACTCCCCCGCCAGTATCCCCTAATACTTCATCATCAACACGTCCTATTGAAACCCCAAAACCTAGGTTTCGTCGCCAGAAAATGTTGGCCAGGAAAACTGTAGCTTCTGGCCCTTTGAGAAAAGCCTTAAACGAAAAATTAAAAGCGAGTCAAAGAGGGGAAAGCTCTAAAAAAGGAATCATCTGACTCAAGCTACGAGTCTGAAGCTTTTGTCTCTGCAAGTGATGGAGAAGAACGTGGGTCTTCTGAATCAGAAAAAGAATCAAGAAAACCCTAAAGAGGTAAATACATGCTATGTTTTTTCTGATATAGTGGAGAAAGTAGATGATAGGTTTGTGTTGGTAGGATCTGTGAGAGATGTAAGTGAGGGAGAATCGAAGAGGAAGGGCAAGAAAAATAAAGGTAAATTCTTGCAATTTGTGGAGGAGATGAGGAGAGTGGCAACAAGCCAGGGGGAAGTGAATCTGGGGAGGCTGCTGAAGATCTTGTGCACCTGAGTGAATAGCAAGATGCACCTAGTCCATCTATGAAAGAAACCTTGGGTGACATTCTAAAGAAAGTTGGAGCAATCTATGATCCAAAAAGCTCAAAGCTTCTTCTCAAAAGGCTCCAACTGCCTCTAAGCCAACAAAGAAAATCAAGGTGTCATCTCCTAAGTCTACTGTCACTTCAACACCAATGGTGAGAGCTACAAGAAGCAGGGTAAGGCAAAGTGAGGCTGAATTGCAGAAAGCTCTAAAGGCAAGCAAGAAAAAAAGTATGAAAAAGGAAAAGAAAAGGTTGTAGAAAGTTCTGAGGTTGCTGAAGAATAGGAGGAGGAGGACATGGAACTGGTCCATCAAGAGAGAGGGACAACTGTGGAGGTTCCCATTGCAAAACCAAAAAGAACCAAGACTCCTGCAATGAAGTCTTCAAAATCTATATCTGTTGAACCCTCATTGGCCAAAAGAACTAGGTCTGCAGTGAAGGGAAAACAAGTAAAAGTTACTGAAGAAGAAGAAGAAGAAGAAGAAGAGTGGAGTGGAGAAGAAGAAGATGAGGAGTCTAAAAAGGAACAAGATCGATTTGCCATCTTTGGCAGGAGAAAGATTCTGAAGGGGAGGTTGCTGAAAGACCTGTAGGAGCCAGACATGATTAGGTTAGTGATGCTCTAGTTGCACAAAGCTGGAAGGACATGGTTCTTCAACTGGATGGAAGGCTGGCAAGAAAGGAGCTGATCGAGTTCATGGCAAATGCCACTGCAAAAAATGGGGTAGTTACCAGTGTGGTTAGGGGAGTGAAGGTGCAATTTGATGCACCTAAATTGGGGATAATTCTCTACATACCATGTGAGGGCTATGATGACTACACTAGGCAGAGGTGGCCTTGTCTAGATAATCTTCCTAGTTCTCTCCAAATCACCAGGAACTTTTGTGACACTGAGTCTGCTGAAGATGTGCTAGAGGCAAGATTTGTATAAAAGACAAAGATTAAGCTCGAGCACAAGGTGCTATTTGAATTTGTGAACAAGTGTCTGTTGCCCAGACAGGAGAGGAGGCATACTGCTAACTACATAGACCTGGTTCTTCTAGAATGCCTTGTGAGAGGAAATCAAATTAACTGGCCTGCCTTCATTTTCAAGCTGCTGGACAGGGTCATAAATGGCTCCAAGACTCATGCTACTCCTTATGGGTTCATACTGACGACTGTGATGGATAGGTTTAATGTTCCTTTGAAGAAATGGGAGATGGCCTCCAACAAGTCCAGCAAGGACCATTTTGGTGTCAAAAACCTGCAGGCTTATGACTATCTCCTCAGTGTAGCTCCAGTTGAACCAGGTTCATCTTTGAAGACTCCGGTGAACAACAAGGTTAGGGCTTTGGTTCAAGAGTGTGGGATAAAGGATGTTGAGATTGCTAGGCTCAAGGCTCGAGTTGCTAAACTTGAAAATTAGAGGAATAGCCTGAAAGATGAGCTAGCAAAAGAAAAGGAAAATTGTGAAGGGATGCTTCAAACAATGCTCAATCTTCTCCAATCCCAACCCTCTAGTTCCTCCAAGCCTTAGGTCCTCCAGCACTGTTCTTGAACCAGTCTAGTTAACCCCCAGTGACCCAGATTAGGGATTTTTCTTATTTTTGCTCATGGTTGGTTGTTTTTGTTCTTTCTTTTTGTGGTCTGTCTTGTAGAAGCACTGCCTTATCAATGAAAATTTGCATTTCTCTTGTTTTATGACGATTCTGATCTTAATAGTTATTTTTTGTCAAGTGGATTTTTTATTAACTAAAGCATGCTTTCACTTGCAGTTGCCCCAGTGGCCATGAGTAATAATTAATATTCTGGTATTCATATCTTTATGTAACTTTTTGATGATGCCAAAAGAGGGAAGATATTGTGCTTAAGAAGAAGAAATTGTATCTATTTTCTGAAACAGTGATGTTTATGACTTAATTAAATCTGGACCTTAATGATGAGTTAAATTTTTCATGTGTTGATAATTTAGCTGAGTTCCACAGGTTCTCTGATCAGTAAAAGAACAGAGTTTGTCATCATCAAAAAGGGGGAATTTGTTGACCCAAGCTCAATTGATGTTTTGAAGAATGACAAATGAACTCAGTGAAGGACCAGGTCCATCATAGGAGACACAGTGGTTATGGCCCATGCACATGAGATGCACGTGAAGAAGATAAGTCTTTGGGATCAAGTAGCAATATCTTCTGAACTGATCGAAAAGATTGCATATGGGATAAGGATAAGAAGTCTCCTTATGAGACGAGAACACATCCGGATAAGGGTTGGAGTTTGGATTGGTCTAGGACTCAAACTCAATGGAGGATCAGAAATTGAGTCACAATCAAACTCTAATTACTAACCTAATAAATAACTGAGTTGTTCTCTTTTACAGGTATGCACATACGCTGAAGTTAAGCAAAATTCAGAGCAAAGAGCAAGGCTATTTTGCAAGCAATTTATGTGAGATTACGTATGCACGCCTGCAGCTACTTGAACAAGATAGAAGAACCAGTTCCATTGTGTTTATTTTTATTCTAGTTCAATTGTAGTAGGTGATTTAAAACTTATACCTTTCCAGCTTTCATAGAAGCAATTGTATTAGGTACTTTGAATATTCAAGTTGGAATTAACTTGAAGGTGTCACAACAGTTGAGGTTGTGTGCCACACAGGGACTAGAGTTTAATCCTTAGCTTTACAAGAGTTTGTAAATGCTTTTTTGGCTCAGTGATTTTAGTGAAAGTTTGGGAAAATCCTACTGAGTAGCACACGTGGTTTTTTTCACCTTTTGAGCTAGGTGTTTTCCACGTAAAAATCTCTGTATTATTTACTTTATGCACTCTTAATTTCGCAAACAGTTATAGTAAATACATCTAGAAGAACCAGGTTCTTCTAGTGCGAAAATTAGGTACCACACCCCCCCCCCCCTCTTGTGTGGTTCTCCAGCTTGTTAGGTGGAAAAGGATAGACAAATTGTTGATTTTTCATAGTGACTATGGAGTCCCAAAACTCCAAAGTCGCACCATTTATCATAGTGACTCTCAGCATTTCACAAATGAATAATAAAATTGCACAATACACCAAAAATAAAAGAACTAAGCATTTACCGTTGTAGGAGGAAAAGCAAAGATCCCAGCAAATTGTTCTGGTATTGAACCTTCCTTCATTATCATATATTCTTTGAGAGTACTCATCAATTGATTGTACTTCTCTTGGCATCCAGAAGAAGAACATCCAATATTATTACTCACAATTCTGATATTACCAAGACAAAGATTTGTCTCTCTAAAAGTATTGCTTGGAGTATCTGTTAATCCCAAACATCTCACCCTTCCCGGATGCTCTTTGCCTAGCACCTTACCAACATCATCATTTGGAGAAATTTTAGACTCATCCACTATACTTTCACTCACTGCTAGCTCAATTTTTTCCTAAACACAATACACATTAAAAAAAACTGAGCCAACATTATAAATTGGTTATTACTACGCTTCGCAATAATTATATTATCTACGAAAAAGGGCAAGAAATGCCCCTGAACTATTCGTTTTGGTACAATAATGCCATCCATCCATCTATTGGGCCAAATATGTCTTTCCGTTAATATTTTTGGCTCACAAATGCCCTTTGGGTTAACGGAGGGACGCATGTCATCGTCATGTTGGCACATTCTAAATATTTCTTAATTAATTAAAAAGACCCATTATTTATACCCGAAAAATAATTTTCTAAAGCAATTTTTCTAAAACTTTTTTTTTACTAAAAACTGAAGAAAAAAAAGGAATTTTTTTCTAGTTTTTACAAAAAAATAGTTTTTTTTCTAAAATAATGTTTTTGTAAAAACAAAAATAAAATCTAAAAATCAATTTTCTAAACTAATATTTTTGTAAAAACTGAAGGAAAAAAACTAATTTTTTTTTTGCTAAAAACAGAAAAAATAAAAAAAATCCAGTTTTTAGAAAAACATTTCTTTAAAAAGCTGAAAAATAATTTCTAAAACAATAATTTTTTTATAATCTAGAAAAAAATGCAATTTAGTTTTTGATAAAAATGTAATTTATCAATTATTATAGGTGGAGGAGCTAAAATATTTTTTATAATTGATAAATTACATTTTTATCAAAAACTAAATTACATTTTTTTCTAGATTTTTCTAAACTGGAAAAAAACTTGAAAAAAACATGGGTGTTTTGTAAAAACTGGAAAACAAATTCCTTTTTTTTTCTTCAGTTTTTAGTAAAAAAAAGTTTTAGAAAAAATGTTTTAGAAAATTAATTTTCGGGTATGAATAATGGGTCTTTTTAATTAATTAAGAAATATTTAGAATGCGCCAACAAGACGATGACACGTGTCCCACCATTAACTCAAAGGGCATTTGTGAGCCAAAAACATTAATGAAAGGGCATATTTGGGCCAATAGTTGGATGAAGGGCATTATTGTACCAAAACGAATAGTTCAGAGACAAATCTGGCCCTTTTCCGTATTATCTATTTCCTGCCATAAGGTGCAATCAGTAGCCTAGAGCATCAGTAGTTGACAAAGTTGGGCATATGCACTTGTTTTATCATCCTCCCTAAATGCTTTCTTTCCCACTCTTTCAACATACAATCTGATGTAAAACTTGAAAATAATACCTGCTTAAACTATGTTCAAGTAATTACTACTTGGTAGTTGAACTGTTGAAATTTGCTTTTTATAGAGGCCTTTGTGATGTGTGTGTAGTGGCCAAATAATGAGAATTCTATTGGTGCAGCTTTGGAGTTCTTTACAACTTTTTCTATCAGGAATGATTGAGTAACAGATAATTTGTTAGTTTTTTTGGCGATTATAATATTAGTTTTTACCGAGTAAATTTATGTGCAGGACTTCAAACAAACAAGCTGCTCTTGGACATCAACCCAAGTATCAATATCACCTAAAAACATTAGAAGTACTTCATCCTAAATCTCATCTGCAAGCTATCATTTGTTGAATTATTACCTTATATTTTAGAAGTACAAGACTTTTCTCCCTTCCTCACGGCACTACACTTGCTTGAGTCATTTAGGCTACCAGATATTGTTTGGTTGCCATTTATTGGAGTTTGCAAGAGAACTTCCCTTGGTGTTTTTACTTGTGGATGTTAACAATTTTGGATTAAGCAAACTTTGTTTTCAATACAACTCTCACTAATTTTCACTACTTTATAAAATGCTTTCCATGTCTTTTATACATATGAAAATATATTTTTTGAAAAAATGAGATCAAAGCTACTCAATCCACTGTACATTTATTTTAGTTTTCATGATAGTCACACATAGATCATTCTATCTTAGCTGTTAAGAGAAATATAGTATCATGAATAAGACTGTCGACTAGAGTAATTTAGGCAAACAAGTCAACATGAGAACATGAACAGAATCATCACTGAGAGTCAGTCAATAGACTAGACCAAAACATCATAACATAAATGTTGAAACAAACATAATGGTGTAGGTGTAATGGCCTTATATTTTAACTAACACATATTTATTTTGCCTCCTCATTTACATATGATCCATCTCTTTTCGTATGTGTAGCAAGATAAAGTTGTGCTCATCCAGGCTTTCTCCCTGTCTCAGCCATCTATGTATGAAAACAAAAAAAGTCAGAATAGTTTAATTAAAGTAAAAGAAATATATACAATATCTAAAATTTAAATAGTAAAGTAAGGTAAATAATGTGACATCTTTCACCATTTTAGCCTTTCTTCTAGAATTAGGTTTGGAGCCACCGGTGTATGGAACTGTTTGTTTCGTCCGATTTTCAGCATTTCTTTTACACAATGTTCTAACAATAAGATACATTTCAGTCAATTGTATAAATGAATAATCATATTTTTATGCATTTCAATGTGACGTTTCAGAAAAATACCTGAGTTTCTTCTTTACAACGGTAGTTCACAAAGGAAGTCTATTGATCCTGAGTAATACCTACCGGAACATTATCCATAATCTCATCTTTGATTTTAAATGGGTCTTTAAACTTATCCCACAATTTCTGCCTACTTGCAGCCCACTTCTTTGCAATAAAGCGATAAACATATCCTCGTGCAACTTCCTCAATGGTCATAAAACAAAAATGAGCCTTCAAAAATAAATTTTGGTTAGTTTATCTTTTATAACAAATATAAAAACAAAAGACACAATTGAGATATAGTTATAAAGATATAGAGCTTATACCTTTATAATGTTATCAAAGCAGTTGTTAAAGTATGACTTAGGCATATCCGGCCATTTATCAAAGCTAATTGGAAATATGGTACAGTCAGTTGCTAAAAGGCCACATACGCCTCCAAGAAGGCCTTATGCTTCGCCAATCGGATCCAAGCAATCAAATTCCACCACAACACATTCTCCCCGAAGTAAACTTAATGCTTCTCTAGTCTTCAATTTGAGCCTTTTGGTATCTCCATGTGAATCTTTAATAAATAAAAATAAAAACTATTCATATTAAGAATTTAAGTTTGGTAGGTTTGGTTATTTGAATTCAAGCTATAATACAATTTGTATTTTAAAAGACAAAGGGTGAACAAAATAAACTGACTGACCAAGTCGCATGTGGTCACTGCTATTGGTTCAAATTTTTCATCAAAATTACTACTACTAATGGGAAGAACTACTAATGAAGTGAAACTCTGAATAATTTATAAGTTGATGTCACATAAAAAGAAACAAAACAAAGGATAAGTGGTCACATAAAAACATTCCAAATGCACACCACCAATCTCCAAAGTCAAAAAAGATGCATCAGATTAAGAAAAAGGAATTAGGAAATGATTACTTATTCCATCGACAGTCCAATGATGTGAAGACTCACGTTTAGCAGGCTTATTGGATGTTGCTTGTGCTGGTGTGGGATTAACTGGAGGTTGAAATAAAGGAGTTGTCTGTCCCATGGTCTGAAATAAAGGAGTTGTCTGTCCCGTAGCCTGAGATGAAGGAGTTAGCAGTGTTGTGGTCTGAAATGAAGCGGTTTTCTGTCTTGTGGCTTGATATGAAGGAGTTGGTAGTGATGTCCCCTGAAATAAAGGAGTCGGCTGAATGCAAGGAGTTGGTAGTGATATTGCCTGACATGAAGGAGTTGGTTATGTGGTAGCCTGAAATGAAGCGGTTTGTGATCTTGTAGCTTGAAATGAAGAAGATGGTAGTGATGTTGCCTGACATGAAGGAGTTGGATGTGATGTAGTCGGGAATGAAGGAACCAATAGTGATGTCATATCTAGTGCCGCATCAGTAAATTGTGAAGAAGGCGATAATTGAACTGACTTTTGTAAGTTCTAGAAACGTTTGGTCTTCGGCATATCTGCAATCAACAACAAAAATTAATAAGTAATAGAATAAAAAAATATAAAATACAAAAGAAAGTATATATATATAGAAGAAAAAAAATAAACAAACAAAGATACACTAAAATTGACATGCCTATTCAGACATATGCTCATCTACTGCAATGTACAAAAATAAACTTCTTACCTCTGATATAGACAGAATCCCAAAACCTTCAATTATATTTTCCGATAAATCAGTCTTCCTGTCCAATTTGCTCAAAACAATAAAAATTATACTCGAAACAGAAAAATATTTGATAAATTGAATACTACCACTGTTAACCTCATGCCAATTGGAACCAAAATACTGAAAAATTTGAGTCCTCTCAATATACTAGATAGAAATCTCATTCCTAATGTACCCAAAGCTGATTTATCATACGTGCATGCATAAAATTGCATATAAATTTTCGAAATTATTCACAACTTTAAAAGAATACTTCAATTAACAATGAAGAAAGGAAAATCTGGTACAAATGTATGAAATTAGGGTGCAAATGTAGGGAAAATCCGGTACAAATGTAGGAAAAACCTGGTACAAAATCTGAGAGCGCCAGATGCTAGAATACTTTAATTAACAAAGCATCTAAAATTAAAAATCCATAGTTTTCTTTTTTCATGACAATCCATATGAAAAATTGATATTAACCAAAATGGCTTATGAATTATTTTTGCATGAATCTACTCTTATAAGAATCTGCTAGACTTTGTATGAATTAGTTGGATTTTATTTCATAGGGAATGTGAGAATTTAGAAAGGAAAGAAGCTAGTGTAATTCAAATGCAAATTTCAGACATCCAAGTATCTGAAAATTCAAATGCAAACCAACGTTTTGTATGCTAGTGAAATTTCAAAAATCTGCTAGATCTGTTCTTATAAGAATCCCTAATTTTGTATGAAAGATGCTTATTTTCCATAGATATGCTTACCTCTCAATATGCAACTTCTTTGCAAATTCTTTGCCACCCACAGTGCTTCTTTCCTCTTGTAGTCCAAAAAAATTCTAAGACCAAGATGAAATTCCACATATCTGTATGAGCCGTGCCTTTTAGTTGTTTGGGAAAATTATATTTTTAAAACCCCAATTTCAAATCTTAACATTAACATCTCATTAAGTTAAAAAGAAATTACTTCATGAATCCCAAATGAGATTCATGGAAGAAGAAGGCAAGCAGAAAGAAGAGAGCATGGAGGGCTGGAGTTTCTTTTTAATTAAGAGTGAAAATCAGAGAAAGAAGAGAGTAAAGATTGGGAAAGGCGGAAGTTTCTGAAAAGATTGGGAAAAAAAGGAGGGAGTCTAAAATAAATTACCCGCTATTATTTTAGGGTTGCGTAAGTTTTAGAACCCCCGTAAATTGTATAATTTTGTGGGGCTAATGTATTGCCGCAAAAGTATGCAAATTGCGAAGTTACTTATATCCTCCGCAAATAAACCTCCTCAATCTACCATTTTTTTGTAGTGATTACTTATTAGAAAAGTCAAACCTTTTACAAATAATATATATATATAAAATCATACGACTCACCGAATTTGATTATCTTCTTTTTGTATTGTAGAATGTAGTATATAACCAATAATAATCGAAATTCAACTGATTATTATCATCAGGGGCAGGGGCGGATGTAGCGTGGCAGCACTGGATTCAATTGAACTCGTAACGTTCAATACGAGAATTACGCTCCTTGTCACTTGGCCCAACAGTCCATCAAAAGATAGCTCGCATTTGAAGTCCTTTCATGATATGATCTGAAATTACTTTTCACCAGTTAGACCACCCTATTTAATTTTTTTTTATTCTTCTTCTTCCTGTATCACAACTTTGCACTCCAAGAGTTCTCTATCACTATTGATAATAGGCTATATAGACGAAATTTACACTCTAAATTTACCGTGCTTTATTATTTTTTTAAAGGCTAAATGATAACAAAATAATCTAATTGGTATTCTTTTGCTTCCCAGGGACTAATACAAGTTAGGAAGAGCCTATGGAGTGTTTTGGAGTCAAGAATGTGGATAAAAGGCCAATCAAAAAGAACCCGAGAAAAAATAAGTAAGAAAGAGGCAAAGGAGGACTAGGCTTGATGCCACTGCGACCGCGGTCGATCGTGACTGGACCGTGGTAGGCCAAGAAAGTGAGGCAGAATGTTTGGGTTTCACCGCGGTCGCGCCGCGTTCTGCTGCGGCCGCGGTAGACTGTGTAATTGCCTAGAAATTTAGGGACTAAAGTGTAAATCGGGTAAAACTTATCCCAACCCT
This sequence comes from Nicotiana glauca, assembly GCA_026770625.1. Classification (NCBI taxonomy): domain Eukaryota; kingdom Viridiplantae; phylum Streptophyta; class Magnoliopsida; order Solanales; family Solanaceae; genus Nicotiana; species Nicotiana glauca. Next base: position 12,722 of record MU762927.1, read on the forward strand.
TTATAAACTCAACAAACTCGCCCAAGAAAAGGTTAAGTTTTTTTAGACTGATTTGGAGGCAAGAACAAGTGTGAGAAGATCAACCAACCATTAGAGCTTTTCTATTGATCACGCTCAACTGTGTCAATTAAAAGACTAAGCGAGCGTTGCAAATATAATCTGGGGTATTATGCCCAGAGTCGAATCTCATAGGGAATTAACGTATCAACTGTTGTTGTTAGATCACTAAATTCTCAATAATCAACTTTCTCAAACTTTATGAATACAAGTGGTGTTATAATTACTATGACAACTAGTGGAATCAATAAAACGAAGGTTAATTAATACGCAAGTGTAGACAATTGGAATAAAGGCCTAAGGTAATGGCTTCCCCCGTTGTAGATTTCCTTAGTCGTATATTTTTTATAGTTATGAATTAGTTATCTCTATAAATCATGAACTCTCCAGCTATCATAACTCTCTCTCAAGTAATTATGATAATTTACTAAACGCACTCTCTCAAGCTACGCTAGCTAGATTCGCATTACAACTCACTTAGATTGCACCCGAGGTATCGTTATCTCTACTCCAACCTCTAAACCCTCAGTTATGACTCTCGCCTATACTCCCGGAGTGATGTTATTTAAACAATTACCTAAATATGCACTCTCTCTCAAGTAGATACATAATAAATAGGAATGGCTAATTGAGGATCCTTTCAACCAACCAAAATCAAAACGTAGTTGAACAAATAGAGATTAATGACCAATTCAAGGCTATATTAATATAACAACAAGTTCATCCACAACGGGTTCAACCAAAACCTTATATTAAAAGAGTTAGCTACTCATAACAATGATAAAAACTACAAAAGAATTCATGAACAATGGTAAAAAAATCACCATATAAGGAGATATGGATTGATACCCAATTGCTTCCTCTCCTTGTGCTCCTTTCCAACTCTCCAAAGCTGCACACCCCTTGGTGTGGGCGAGCTAGACTCTTTTTAGGTTGAGGGGATTGGTATTGAACTTTCAAAAGTACCCTTTAGATCTTTTTTCCGTCTAGACTAGCGTGATCGCGCACCTGGACGCGCTATGAATGCAACAAGGACCGATTGGGCGAAGAAGCTGGATGATGCATTGTGGGTGTATTGCACATCATTAAAAACTCAAATCGATATGTCACCGTACAAGTTGGTACTTGAAAAGGCATGCCAATTTCCGGTAAAATTCGAACAAAAAGCACTGTGGGCATTGTGGCAGTTGTATTTGGATATGGAGACAACATGCACCAGCAGAGTCACTGGGTTATATGAGCTCGAGGAATTCAGGTTCCAGGCATTTGAGAGTGCTAGATTATACAAAGAAAGGATGACAGTAATGCATGATAAACACATCTTGGATTGGAACTTCAAATCCGGAGATCTATTATTGTTATACAACTCGAGATTGAGATTGTTTCCAGGTAAGTTGAACTCCCGATGGTCAGGACCCTTCGGAGTGGTGCAAATGTTCTTAAGTGGAGCTGTAGAGATTGAATTAGAAGATGAGACAAATAAGCTCATAGTGAATGGGCAAAGGTTGAAACATTTCCTTGGAATGGTCGAACATTGCCTTGTAATGGTCGAAGAAAAAGGGGATAGAGCGATAATAACTTTGGAAGAGCCCCAGTATGCGAATGAGGAGTGATGATCAAAGCCTGCATCGTGTTGCGACGTCAAATCAGGCGTTGCGTGAGAGGCAACCCAAGATGTTGTTGTTTTTGTTTTCTTATGTAACCTTCTTGTGAAAACAAATCCTCGTGACCGCGACCACGGCTCGACCACGGTAAAAGAGGAGCATTCTATCTTAGGCTTACGTGGTCCACCGCAACACCGGTGGGAACGCGGTAAAATGTAAGTATTCTGCCTCTCGCCTATTCATTCACCACGGCCACGGTGAAACCATGGTGGTTCGTGAATTTCCGTCGCCCAAGTAAGTTTAATTTCTTTTTTTTCTTTTTCTTTTCTTTTCTTTTCTAATTTCCACCCCTCCCTAATAAAATTAAAAGAACCGCCCCCACTTACTTTCCCCTTTGTCTCTCTCTCTCTCTAACTCTCACATCTTCTCTCTTCTCTTCTTCTTCTTCTTCACCTCTCTCACACATACACACATCTCCCTCAACCTCCATTCCTCTCACCCTCTCCTACATCTTGGTATGTCAAGCTTCGCTCTCTCTTCTCTTGTATTTTTGTTTTAGTTTTATGCAATTTCAATGTTTTAATTGTTGTAGTATGTAGAGTAGACTTTTTTCTTGTGATTTTCTTTTCTGTTTTTTATGGGTTATATGCAAAATGTTGTAGAGAAGTGTGTGCACAATGTTGTAGAGAAGTGTGTGACCTTGATTGTAAAACTAATTGTGGTGGGGTGGAATGGTGAAGTAAGAATAGTTGATTTGGGGGAAAATTGATGTTTCCATAGGGCTTGGTATGTTAGGATAGAACTTTGCTCACAAGATGTTTGTGAAATTGCCCCAATGGAGTTCTAATGGCTAATGTGACTATGGTAGTGGTGAAGTATGAGTAACCACCCAGGGTTCACACAACTTAAACCCTCACTAATAGGAGACTCTATTTTTGGTAGATATAATACATCCATCCAGGAAGAGACGTACCTCAGGGTCCTCCGCTAGTGGACCGTGAAGTTCTTCTAGAGCTCGGGGTCAAGCTAGTACGAAACAATTTGACCGCGCTAGGTTTGTCTCCAAACCAGTTGAGGACAGGTATAATGCCAAGGCATCCAAGAAATTATTACCTGAAGTGCATATTGACCGGCAAGCCTTGCAAGTGGAATGCCCAAATATCTTTAATGAGTTGAGGAGGTGTCAGCTGGGCATATTCTTTGATGAACTGGAGAAGGCGAATGTCCAGATAGTTAGGGAGTTCTACGCTAACTGCCCAAAACTTGAGAATGGAGTGGTCACAGTATGCAACACTCGGTTAACTGCGTCCCTCGAGGCCATCCGCTGAGTGTACCAGCTGCCAGTATTCACGGGGGATAGAGATACTTACATTGCATATCATCACACAACTATTTGGTGGGCACCAATTCTTAAAGCAATATGTGCGCTTGACAGGGAGCATACATGGATAAAGCACTGGATCACATTGAACCCGTAGTCTCTCAATTGGGAGGCTAAGTGTTGGCTCATAATTATCAACAATCGCTTGCTATCCTCCAGCAATACGACCGATGTCAATGGTCCATGAGCAACAACTATCTACTCTTTTATGACCCACCAGGATGTTAATGTCGCCAAGCTCCTCTATGATGAGATGTTTGTTCGCTCACCAGAGGTACTCAAAGGATTTTACTTTCCCTCTCTGGTTACCAAGTTGTGATGTGTTGCACGAGTCCCTGAAAATCCCAAAATAGATGGGAAATTGCCATTGAAAGCCCCATTACTGACTAGCAAGATCACAGTTGGGAGAGAGCCAGTAGTGATGGTTGAGGGTGATAATGAAGATGATGAGGATGCTGAGGATGCTGTTGTCCCACCACCACCGAGAGCTAATGAGGCAGGACCATCACAGGCCCGCCGAAGTACTCGCATGACAGCCTTGGAACAACAAATAGCTGGTCTCCACACTTCTGTCACTGACCTAGGCACAAGAGTTGACAATTTGACTACTCAACAAGCAAGACATAGAAAAAGATCATGGGATGGCTCCGGGCACTAGGATGAGCGTGTCACCTCGATCCTAGCACCGTCTCTGATCAGGATTGAGCATCAAGGAAGTCCCTTTACCTTACTATGATTTATATTTGTTGCCATGGGGAAATGCCAAAGTTTTAAGTATAAGGTAGGGGATGGATGTTGTTGTATAACTGTGTATAGTGTTGTTTCTATTTGTTTGTTGGATTGGTATTGTTGATTAATGTTAGTAAACTTCGACTTGGTCCAAAGACGGACACCTCTCGATAGGTCTCTTTAGGGATATAAGTCGAATAAAAAAAAGGAATATGAGGACTCTTCTTGATGAAAGATCTTTTAGACAGTAAAAAGATTTTTTGTTTTGTTTTAGGTAGTGTAGTAACTCCCCCTTGTTTTAGGTAGCTTGAACCGGGTGTAGTTAGTTTTGTTTATTCTGTTTTAGTTTTTAGTTAGTATTGATGGGCTACAAGATGAAATAGAAAAAGAAACCCTTAGCGTTTATACACCTGAACACAGTAGACACTAGAGTGTAACACTTAGTGTCAGTGGTTGATTCTTGCTAAAGTGCCTTAAATTTCATGTTTGTAACTAACTTGAACACTCAAACGCGAGTGTCTTGATAAGCCAATCTGGAGTGAGTCATGTTCCATGTGTGTGTGAGTTGTACTGTATTCTATGTTCTACATTTGATGCCTAGAACTTGCCTCGTGTGTATGCAAAGTGAAATAGTAGCTTTATTCAGTCTTAGAAGTGATATAGGCATTTCTTATTTAAGCCAGTGATATAAAGTAGACCCACCAAAATGTAATACATCGTAGTCAACCCCGTTAAGCCTATAATCATATTTCTTTGGCAACCACATTGTGAATCTTAGCCAATTGTTTGAATGGCCCATCTGTTTGAACCCATTTACCTCCCATGAGCACTTGAATGGTATTGAAATATGCAAAAGTTAAAGTGTGGGGTGGTGGTTTGGTTTTTACGTGGAACCGATGAAATAGAGGAAAGGTGCAACTTTTGTAAAAGTAAAAGAATAAGCACTACTTAAAAAAAAAGAATAAGTAAATGTAGTAGTTGATAAGTGGTGACTCAATACAATTGCACCTAATGGAGTGAGGTGTTATAAATAAAAATGCGGTGGAATGTCTGATTGATATAAGTATGGTTTTGAAGGTTAATGTGATTGTATTATAAGTGCTTAGGGAGGTTAGTCACTATATTCAAATATACGTTGCCCATCCCTTAGCCTACATTACAACCAAGTGAAGTCCTAATTGATCTTAGACTGAATGGGCTCGAATAGTAGAGTAGTACACTACAGGCAAGCCTATGGTGCATTTTGTGGCATGTGAATATTCTTTTTGAGAGTGAGCGAATTTTGTCTATCTGAGTTCGTAATTGTTCTTAATATTATTATTTGTGGAACTAATCTCTTGTGTGATGGAAGGGCATGTGATTCACGAAGGAAAGGTAAGTCTTGAATTCTGTATAAAGTAGTTTGAGTAAGTACGAATTTTGTATGGCACGTGAGAGTCGACTTTTGAGGCAAAGATTGTTCACTACTAGGCGCAACTTTGGTGAGTTGTTCTTGGTGTGATACGTTAGGGGAAAGGCTTAGTGAAGGACCCTTCATAAAGTGTGGTGGATTGCTCGAGGACTAGCAATGATTTAAGTGTGGGGTGTTGATAATAGCCTATATAGACGATATTTACACTCTAAATGCACCATGTTTTATTGTTGTTTTATAGGCTAAATGATAACAAAATACTCTAGTTGGTGTTCTTTTGCTTCACAGGGACTAATCCAAGTTAGGAAGAGCCTATGGAGTGTTTTGGAGTTAAGAATGTGGATAAAAGGCCAATCAAAAAGAACCCGAGCGAAAATAAGCAAGAAAGAGGCAAGGGAGGACTGGGCTTGATGCCACTACGACCGCGTTCGACCGTGGTTGGACCACGGGTAGGTCAAGAAAGTGAGGCAGAATGTTTTTTTTACCATGGTTGCGCTGCGTTCTGCCGCGGCGGTGGTAAACTGTGTAACTACCTAGAAATTTTGGGACTAAAGTGTAAATCGGGGGAAACTTATCCCAACCCTTTATAAACTCAACAAACTCGCCCAAGAAAAGGTTAAGCTTGTTTTTAGACTGATTTGGAGGTAAGAACAAGTGAGAAAAGAGCAACCAACCATTAGAGTTTTTCTATCTTCTCTTTGTTATTTCAATTGCACATTACGAATACTTTTGTATTTTTATCTTGCTTTATTATGAGTAGCTAAATATTTAGTCTAAGGTTGATGGAACCAATTGTTAGATGAAATTTTAACTCAGTTTTGTTATGATCAAGCCAGATCTATTATATGATTGTTCAAATATATTTGTATGGTGATTAATTGAATAGGCCCTTGATTAATCGTGTCTAATTGCCTTGTGTTGCTTGAGAAAGAATACTAGGTTAGATTGTTGTTGAACAACACCACTTTTGGGTAATTGAAGAGATTTATTACTTGAACTTAAAAGTGGGGTTAGAGTTAACGAAACTTTGGTGGATAATTAAGAGCTGCATAAATTATCAGCTAGAGTAGTTCGAGAGAATGCTCTAGTAAATTATCGTGGTTGATCGAGAGTTAATTGCGGTAACCCTTAGCTCATAATCCTGATAGAGTATTACAACTAGATTTTAGCAAAAGAGTTAAGAAGTAAATTAGCAATTGGGGAAATCAATAACCCTAGACCATTTTACCATTGAATTCAATTCTATTCTTGATTATTGCTAGTTTTATTATTATTTTTCCTTAGTTAACTAAATTCTACTCATTATCCATTGTCACACCTCCTTTTGGCTTACTACTATACCCGTGAGGGCGTAGAGGAGTTTTTCCAATTTAAGGACAGTCGGAACGGGATTAGTTATTTAAGTTTTTCAGAGTCGCCACTTGAGAATATAATGGTGTCCCAAGTCACCGGTTCAATCCCGACCCGAGGAAAGTTTGACTCTGTTACAGTCTGCGAGCTAGAAATCCGGATAAGGAATTCTGTTAAACCGGGAGAAGGTGTTAGGCATTCCCGGATTCCGTGGTTTCAGCACGGTTGCTCAACTATTGTAATTATTTTATCTGATTTTCATATATATCCCATTTTTATGTGCTTTTATTAATAATCCACTTTTATTGTTGAATTTTACATGAATTGCAACGTCGTAAAAATGTATCTCGAACCACGCCATACCAGTACGCCCGTGGCTTTTAACACATTTCGACTTCTTTGAGATTTGCACTTGGGTCACATAAATGTGCACCCGTATTTGAGAAAGTAATATTATAATTATTCGCGCCTAAAGCATTTACGCATTTATTAATTTCGGGAAAGACCGTGAAATTTACTAAACGATCCTTCCAAGTCTAAATATTTCGTAAGTAATTATTGAGGGCCCCGCAATTGTGTATTTAAAACGGAGAGGCTCATCTCCTTTTATTTTAAGGCCATCTTAAAAGTAACTACAATTCTCTACTCGGTTTGCCCCTAATTGTAAAAGAACGAGTCCTACTTAATTAACTTTATTTAAAAAAAGCTACTAAATTAGAGTCCATGAATTACTTATTCCAACAGCCTGGGCCTCAAACATAAAGCCCGCATGGGCACTGGGAGGCTAGCTACAAGCTGGGTCAAAGTCCCCATGGGCATATGGCTGAGGCGGCAATCTGGGCCAATCCTTGGCTCAGGCCCAAACGATTTTCCAGAGCCCATTGACAAAATCCAACCGCGTTTTAATCAAGATAACACAAGCTAACAATCACCAAGGTATCCCATACTACTTACAAAAGTTTTTCAACATGATAAGGTATTGAACAATCATGAATTTATTCTGAAAAAAAATTTAAACAAATCCTCAACTTATACAATTTCATATTGGTAAAGTGTTAATCCTCTTAACTGTCAATTAGTGCTTTGTACACTTGCACTCGTGGATCACTAGTTTTACATCCATATATCCATGCAGAATCTCCAATAGCTTGGCAGTATGATTAATGAAAATTAGTACCTAATTCATTTAGCTCATACAAGACCTAAACATTTTCCTGTTTCAACCAGTATACTAGTTTGAGTATGGACTACACAGTTGAATCAACGTTAAAGGTACATATTCCAGTTTCAACAGTCAAACATTATATCACAAATACTAACTAATTTCAACTGGAATATAAGCCTAACTTATACTAATTTAAGTTCAATACATTGCAAGCAATCACAACTAAACATCTTCGCACTACTGGCCTAATCATTACTGCAA
>MU762930.1:4677-21576 GCA_026770625.1 Nicotiana glauca
CAAACCTGTCATGAATATATTCCAAGGGAACCCACCCTTCGTTTAAGAAATCCATTGGGACTCGACGGAGGCTTAATTTCTTCAAGAAGTTATTTACACCCACTTTCCTGGGGGCTGCGGGTTTCTTTCTGTGAAGATCCTTCCCGAATCCGGTGAGCCCGCCCAATTCTTCTAAGGTGGGTGTCATCTCACAGTCTCTGAATCTGAAGACATTGTTCGTGGAGTCCCAAAAACTCACTAAGGCCCCAATTTGATCCCTGTCCGGCTCAATTCCCATGATGTCTGGAAGAAATTTAAGGTGCTTGAAGACTTGATTTCTTTCCCAGGCAGCAAAACTAGTCCACCAATCATGGAGAAGGCTCGGGGTCTTATCTCGAATCATGAACATAGGAGGAGTCTCATCTCTTGCCATTTTCTGACCAATTCTTTGTGGAGGAATCATGCTGATCCTAGAAAAGATAAAAATGAAACTTAAAAACCTTCCTAAACCTTAGAGAAAATCTTTATTGCTTTTAAAAAAAAACTGATCTTGTCAGTACGGCCTTTCAGCACTTGAAGAAGATTTGAAGGCTGTGTAACAGAATCCGGTATGACACATATGTTCTGTTCTTGAGAAATCAGTCCTTCGGCGCCCTTTTATAGGCATTTGGCTGTTTTCCCAAGAATGACATTACCTTGACTAAAGGCATTTATTTAACCCCTACATTTAACATTTTTATTTTTTTATATTTTTTTTTATTTTTTTGAAAAGCAGAATTATTATTCGTTTTTTTGAATTGTTTTTTTTTTTTGAAAAAGCAAAATTAGTTGAGCCCGACATGTGTTGACTACGTATCCCACGTCTGGTGAGAATCAAACTTGCGTAGTTCGACCGAACAAACTACCTTATTAGAAAAACGAGACCTCATTCTTCATCCTTTTTTTTTTTCAAAATTTACCAGAGTTTCGGTATTATTTGGCATTTTCAAGACATGTGACTAAATCCCTTAACTCTATACACACTGGTATTTTCTTTCTTCAAATAAAACCGGTCAGCATGCAGGTACGAAACAAATAAATGCACAAACAGGATGCATCATAGTGGTCTTTTTGTTTTCAGGTACACCTGTCCTAGACAGACCCAACCCCTGTGTTGAGTCTCCCAAGTAAAAAATGCACATGATGCAACAAACATTCCTACTAGGGATCCGGCATGAGGCTTTGTTATTCTAAGTTAATATCCTGTTGGAGAAAGTATCTAGNAGAGAGGTGGGTATCGGCACGGTTTATATACAGTTCACAAAATATCAAAGAGGTAAAAACAACATTTAGCATATTAGGACAAACATATAATAAAATCAGATATTAAATAAGCCAAATACAACAATTATTCAAATCTTGAATTCTTAAACCCTGAACCAGTGGTTCTGGGTTAGGTCCCCAGCGGAGTCGCCAGAGCTGTCTCACCTCCTTTTGGCGCACCCGCCCCGAAGAGTAAAATGTGCACGGGAGTTTTTCCAATTTAAGTGACAATATTCGAAACGGGGTTATTTTGTTTATTTCAGAGTCGCCACTTGGAATAAATTAAAGGTGTCCCAAGTCACCGATTTATTTAAATCCCAAATCGAGGAAATTTCGACTTTCCTAATGAAGTCTGCGAACCAGAAATTCTAAGTAAGGAATTTTGTTGATCCGAGGGAAGGGGTTAGGCACCCCCGAATCCCGTGGTTCTAGCACGGTCGCTTAAACTATTGTAAATGGCAAAAATATCTGATTTTAATACATGTTATAAATTATGCGCCCTTATTAGCTTTAAACCGCTTTATCATGTTAAAACTGTATATTCGAACCTTTAAACAAAAAAATGGGTCTAATCTCAACCTGGACCCAGGCCCTAACTGTACATGTTTTTTTTTTACCATTTCGTCTCTAAAAATGAAAAGGAGAAGTAACATCCTCTATTTTTGAGCTATTGTAGTTAAATTATGAATATGACTTGCTAATGTTTAAAAACAAACAAACGGGCCTCTTTTGAACATTTAATGTCCAGGCCCAGCGTGAATGAGGCAAAATTGGGCCTGGGACATCCTACTCTGACTTGAAACCAGCTACAAGGTGTCACCCGCATCCTACGTTTGCCATATGGCTGAAATGAGATTGATGCATAAGGGCATCTGTTTTTTTTTATATTATGAGGCTAAGCGAACTAATGGTTAAACAAAAGCATGAACATCTGATTGCTTAATCTCTGAAATTTGATATTCATTCTAAATAGGCTATAATGAAATAAACTAGTGATGACAGTATATGGACACTACATCATCGATCTACAAAAGACTAGCGTACAAGGGAACAAATCTGTAAACTTAAGCTACTGCTGATCAGTATTTGTTTTGTTTATTACAAAACTAAGCTCACATGATTCTAATGGGCTAATAACTGACATATATATAACTTGGAATGAGAAGAATTTGACTAAAATGATTTTAAGCATTAAGGCTCCGATTACATTCATGCTTCGACTTCAGCTACATGTATACCAGTATAACGGGTGTGTACCTGGTAGTTGGGAAAGCAAAGGAAGAGACGAGAATCAGTAATGCAGCAACACCAACACAGCACAGCAATACATCAACCAATAGATTCAACAACCAGTGATCCAACAGTATCGACAGATTCCAGGAATAGTTTTCCAAGATAGAGAACCAAAACTTAAAGAAACTAGTAGCCACTTCAGGAAATGTTCAACTATAACCAACAATTAGAAACCCGTCAATCCCAGTTTTCAATTTCAAACAAAATAGCAGAGAGGATGCAAAGTAAGCAAGTGCCGGACTTTGGAAACTTAGGAGACAAAGAAACAGATTGAAACTATGGGGATACGTTTCGAACTCCCAACTCTAATTCACTGATCTCTGAAGTTTTATGAGACCAATTTACAACTCCCTTTTTCTGAAGTTTCTATCTGATTGTCTAAGGCTGGAAAAAAAAACTCTCCAGGACTGGAAATCCTTCTTAAAGACTAGAAAAACTGATCAAGGACCAAGAAACCAATTCTCTCCAGGACCAAAAAAAATCCCCCTCAAACTGTTCTGAGACTTCCCTTTTATAAAAAAAAACTTTCCTCTACAGCCTGTTTTTTCACTCAAACTTATTAAAACATTCCCCTGTTATTCCCTGAAAAATCACTACTGCTTGTCTCTTTAAAGTGTATGGGCAGGCTAGTTTTAAAATTCAGTTAAGTATGGGTAGTCTGCGATAGTTCCCCTTTTTTTTATTCAATTCTTTCAAATTTTGTAAACATGGTGCCCATGTGACCTCTTTTCTGACCCTAAAGTGTATCGATCACTTATTAGTCCACTAGTTTTTCCTGACAGGCCACTAACACATTCTCAAACTTCAGATCACACTCGAAACCCACACTGGGGATGCAGCTATAACCAATTTAAACCTAACCTTTTAGCCATAAACAAATCAGATTTCAACTCAAGCAGTGATTCGGACCAAAACTAACAGTGTCAACAATATCACTGGCCCATTGCTCTAACCAAATAAACCCATATAACTAATCGACGACATTTATTTGATCGATCACAACACGTATAATCGATAACGAATAATCGCCAAACAAGTCAGTGATTCTCAGTACTTAAGCCAAAGACAGAAACAAAATGAAACTAATTATTCGACGACGCTAATCGACGCGAATGCGTATCCTATAACAACACAATCAACAAACAACAGAATTAACAATTTGACCAAATAAAAGGTCTTGGGGAGGAGGGCAGAAAAATTCAGCAAGAAAAAAAATATAGAAATAACACACATAGCTAAACTAGCAAACAAACCAATGAAGATAAAAAGAAAAGAAGAAATACCTCAAGAGTGCAAAATCAGAAACACACAGACTTGGACCATTTCGGACTCGAAACCTTTTTGAGGCCAAACAGGCTTTAATCGAGTGTTCTCAGGTGAGAACACTTCGACTAAAACCCATTGGAAACTCAAAAAATCTTCGAACAGGCTTGAAACTTTCTCCAGGGTTCTTGGGGCTTATGTTGGGGTTCACATGGTTTGGGCTCGATTCGAACCCAACCAATGCCGGCTTGGTTGCGAGGGAGGTTAGGGGAAGGTTGTGTGTGAGTTTAGGGCTGAATGGAAGCGGCGCCGCCACTAGGAAGCAGTGGCGGCTGCTAGGGTTCTTGGTAAAGAATTAAAATTCGAAGAGTTCTAATGTTGTTTGAAGGGAAACGTGTGTGGACTTGGGGAAGGGGTGGTCCGGTGGCTTCAGGGTGTTAGTTTGATGGTCATTGGTATAGGTTGGTTTTGGCTCGAATCTTCTATTGAAGATTCGAGAAGTTCCGATTTGATTCGAAATAAGTCGTGTTTGGGTTGTAATGGGGAGGTCTCGGAGGTGCTATGGTATAAAAATGGGGGTCATTGGCCTACCGGAACCGCCGTGAAGCGATTTCCGGTAGGCGGTGGGCGGTGGTTGGACGGTGGCGGTACCTGGTCTCTGAGAGAGACGAAAAAGGGGGTCTGGGGTTTGAAACGGGTAAGGGGGTTCAAAGTATCAAAATTACCCTTTCAATCCTAACCGTTAGATTACAATAATCAACGGCTAGGATCAATCGAGCTGATCTCAAACGGGGTCGTTTGGAGTGGTAACGGGGTCGTTTAGCTTGATGATGGGGCTGGGTCGGTAGTAAATGAGAATGGGTCGGGTGAGATGGGTTGGGGTAGGGCGATTTTGGCCGTTGGATTGGTAGGGATGGTCGACTGAGATTTCATGCGATGAAACGACATAGTTTCATCCTCATACTACGTCGTTTCACCCACTTCTGAGACTAATCCCTTTGGACCGGGTATAGGGTTTTGTTTGGGCCTGGATTTGGTCAAGTTTGGCTGGCCCAGTCCGATTTTCTCTTCATTTTTCCAATCTCTTCATTTTCTTTATCCTTCAGTTAATCAAACTATTAAAATCCCAAATCACAAAAATAATAATTAATTTCTAATTGTATATTTGAGACCTAAATGCAATATTTTTGTATTTTTAATTAATTTAAAAAAATAAACATGCATACACAAAATGCAAACAAATAACAAACAATTCACAAAAATCACACACAACGCAAAACTATTTTATTTTTTGAATTTTTTTTTTTGGGAGTAATCCTCATATAGGGCAAAAATCACGTGCTCACACTATATATATAGTATTTTTTACTAAAACGCTATACATATTAGTTGGGCCCACAAATAATTCTTCTGTGATTAACTGACATAACAATAATTCAACTGGGTATAGCATTTTTAAAAAAAAACGCTATTCCTCTAATAATTGAACCTCTGGGTTGGTTTTTGCCTTATCTAAAGAGGTGAAGGATTTTTTAAAAATCCATTCATTCATAAACATCTTCAAGTGTCTAAAATTTTTCAAGTGTTCAAATTTTTTTCCTTGTTACGTTATTTTGCATTTTGTCATAATGTCTGAAGAGCGAAAAATTAGGGTTTCATTATATTGGGGGGTTGAGGTTGTGGTGGAGAACAACGTAGTAAGCTATAGTTTATCTCCACAGTGTCATGTTAAGTTGCGACTTACAATGGTGTACGATAGATTGATATCGTTGTTATATAATAAAATGAGTATGAACAAACATTCGGTGAATCTTAAAAGTAACCGGAAGATATCCGTATTATGTGATTCTGCAAGGGATTGCTTGTTATGATGAGTTTAACATCAAAAACGATGAAACTCTGATAGATTTTTAGGGGACTCCGGATGAATACAGAGAATTTATTATGATAAAATTATTGTAAATGTACGTCAAGGTTGAAAACGTTCGCAATAATGAGATTGCGCAAAGTAGGAAAATTCCTCAATCATCGGGTGGTTATTTTGGAGCAGTTTTAGCCGAACAGGTTCCGGATGAAAGAGTTTTTCCAGATCTAAACTTATCTCTACGGGCAAGTAAGGAGAGAGAAAATAATTTCTACCCTAGTATACATAACCCTAAGCCGAGTGGTAAGCTTCAATTATCCTTTGTGTTATGATGTATATTTTTGTGTATTGTAGTTGTATTAATACTCATATATTCCATAGGGGGTACCATCCAGATATGAATGTTTCAAGTTATAAACCAACAACCAATTGAAATATGCCTAGTTTTGGTGTGTTGGATCATGGTGATCCATCCGGGAATCAACATTAACAAGATAATGTGCATCATGGGATATCAACATATTATGATTTGTAAGTAAATATATAAAGTTATATGTATTGTTTGGACAATTTTAGTGACTCATTATTTCTTTGGTTGTGCAGTGAAAACGAGCAACTTAATGGTCTTATCCTCACTCAATTGCCCGTAGATGCGTATTTACTCGGGATTTGGCAAATGCGCAGAGTCAGGAAGAAAATAATAATTATGACAACAATACCGATGAGTCTGGAGATGGCACATACTTCCGTGATGAGGGTGATAATGAGGAGGAAGATAATGTTGAACCTGATGTGACGAGGGAGCATGCTCCACCTCCCGTTAGACCAAGAGTGTACGAGTCCCATGTACCGTTTCATTCAAGGCATATTCCCTAACTTGATCATTTGCCAAGTACGCCGGATGTAGATGCCCTCACAAGGGATATTGACAAAATTCGGACAGCAATATGGGATGAATCTAGACCAACGATGCTATCAAAGAGCATGCTTTTTCCTGATAAGGCACGCCTAAGCAGGGCAGTGAAAATGTACATCGTAAAGAGTGCCGTGAGATGATTGTATGGGATTCATCTCCGGATGTATACAAGGTTTTTGCCATTGATGATTTACTAGTTGTAACTGGATGCTACGTGCAATAAAGAAGAAAACATATGTGTGAAAATTGGATAAATGAATTAGCACCCACAATTGTGAAATGGATACATTCAGTGGGAATTACTTCAACTTGGATATGGACTTGATTTCTATGCTCTTGATTACACACATTGAAGCGTCCATAAGGCACAAGATCAAAGAGTGTATTACATCCATCCACCAGGAATATAGGTGTACTATTACCAAAATAAAGGCATATCTCGGGCGCAAACGTGCATTTGAAATTATTTATGGTGACTGGGATAAGTCATTTGCATCTCTACCCAGATACATGGCCGCATTGCAACACTTTAACCCCGGCACTGTTGTTGAATGGAAGCTTGAGAAAGAATACCAGAATATATATTCAGATATGTGTTCTAGGCATTTAAACCAGCAATTCCTGGGTTTGTGCATTGCTGCTCGGTAATATCCATAGACGATACTCATGTCTATGAAAAATATGATATTAAGATGTTGATCGCCATTGCAGTAGATGCCAATGGACAAATATCTCCCCTAGATTTTTCCATCAGTGCCAATGAAAGCCAAGAGACATGGACGCTATTTTTGAACCACTTGAGGGAGCACGTTGTCAAACAATGTTCAGGTATTGTCTAATATCTGATCGGCATGGGGGTATATTAAGTTCTGTAGAGCATTTGCCTGAATGGCAGGAACCGTATGTATACCGATGTTACTATGTGAGGCACCTGAAGGCCAATTTCCAGAAGAAATATCCCAACAAAGACTTGCATGATTTAATATGGATGGCTGCAACTGATCACCATGAGTGCAAATTTAGGAGGCACATGGAATCGATCCGGCTGGAAGACGAAAGAGTCGATCATTAGTTGATGCGACATGATCTTCACAAGTGGACATTGCATACGGATAGTGGCAGATGATGGACTACCATGACTATAAATGTTTTAGAGTTTTTCAACCTCTTATTAAAGTCTGCACGTGGATTGACTGTCACTGCCATGGTGCGGATTTCATTCAAGCATATGGCAGAGAGGTTCATTACAAGGCATAGAGGTGCATAGGAATTGATGGAAATGGGTGTTGAATTTATGCCAATACAAATAAAAAGATTTGAGAAACATATGAGGCGAGCGAATTGACATTCATTTTTACAGTATTGCAACAAGTGAAATATTTTTTGAAGTTTGCACCACTATCCATCAAAACTTGAGGAATAATATACACATCATAAATAAATCCAGCAGGTTATGTTCTTGTGGGAAATGGTCCATCTACCATATGTTGTGCTCACATGCCATCAAGTGCTTTCAACATACATGTTTAGGACCAACCAACTATGTTGATAAGCAATACAGTGTTGCTGTCTACTTAAACAAATATAGTGGGCAGCTGTAGCCAGTGGGTGCTGAGCATTATTGGTCGCCGGAACCATTTAGAATGGTGTATAGCACAGACTATTTGTGTAAGCTACAAGTGCAAAAAATAACGCATATACGAAACTAAATGGATGTTGTTGATACCATTTATGCGCGTAAATATGGCATATGCTCGCAAACAGGACACAACCGTCGTAAGGTCCTTCAGCTGATTTGGGTGGCGGTGGTAATCCAGCTCCCGGTGGAAGTTTATCTAATATGCCAAACTATCAAGGATACACATAGTATTTTGTTTTCGTAATGTATTTGTAAGAAGTGTATGTACTTGTTTATCTTGTAGAATGTATGAAAGAAAATTATGTTTCCATTGCTGTTATATCTTTTTGATAATTAACATTAATACTTTAGTACAACAATCTAACGTAAACCCATTTAAACAACCAAAAAAGTGTCATTCGCCATTATCGTTGTTGTCTGGCACTATTTATTGTAACTGTATTTAACTTCTTCGTCAACATCATGTATGTACCCTTTGGTACCAAGGGAATCATAATCTAGGCTCTAGTTGACACGCATTTCTCGCATTTCATCGCTATCATCAAAAAGACCACTTGCCTGATTTATACAACAATATAGGACACCTACGTCTAACGTCTGTGGTAGAAACTTAGGTAGTCCCTCCCACTCGACAACTGTTGGGAAAACAGGATAATCATTGTCTCTATGCAATTTATCATTTTCTAATAAATCCCAGTACTGATCCTCCGTTTCTTTCAAGAAGTTAAGATCATCCATTGCATGATGAACAACAAATGCCTTATCCATCTCTAGAATCTCCTTCATCAGATGCCTAATCACTTTCAGTTCATCTTTCTGTGTGTTTGTTTGGAAGGCTACAGACAGTGCTTGTGGCACAACAAGCCCATGCCAACAATACAATACTTCGTAATCACACCATTTTGAGTAAAGGGGGACCCATTGTAGTTTTTCGTCCGAATTTCGCATACCTTCAGGCTTTGTAGAATGCGCTTCGCCCTCAATAATGTGCCTTGCGACTTTGGGATCAATATGTATATTGATAGGTTGATTTTCCAAGGTACGAAGAACACTGTACCACTTGTCATCCCTCAAGTCAGTGTAGCAACCTAGCATATTTTTTTCAAGGTAGGGATCGATAGTGTTACGACGTGATCCGTGGGGATCTGTTGAATTACCTTCACTTTTACTATTTTTGAACCACTTGTTAAATGTTAGTGGCATTTTTTAATGGATGTTGTAATTTTTATTCAAAAGGTATTTGAGATACATATGACTTGGTTCAGTTTAAGAAGCTTTCTTATACCCGAAATAATGATTAGCACGCAAAGCATAATGCGGTTGCATACCACATTATGTGTATTGTCTTGTCGACCTGATAAAGCTGCCATTCTGCAAAAGATGTCTTCTGGAAAAGCTGTATTGTATCGTAAAAAACACTACTAAAAAAAATAGCGTTTAGCGACGGCCGCATTCCATCGCTAAATAAAGGTTTTCCATCGCTACAGTCGTTTAGCGACAGATTTAAGTTTGTCCCTAAAATACTCGTTGCTAGGCTTATAGCGATGAAAAAATCAATCCGTCACAGATTTAGCGACGATAAATTTTTGTAGCAAAGTTTAGCGACGAAAATATCCGTCGCTATAGAGCTTGTTTCTGTCGCTATTTCGATGCCTTTCGTCGCTGCAATACATAATAAAATTCGTCGTTTGTTCTTATAGCGACGAAATTGTCCGTCGCTAGACGTGTTATAGCTAATTGCCCGTACTTTTTGCAACAAAAATCTTTTGTCGCCAATTCATCGCAAGATTTAATTTTACGCGATAATTTTAGCTACGGAACGTATCCGTCGCTGATTTGTTTTTTCTATATTGCTCATTTTTTTATTTTTTTATTTATTATTTTAAATATACCCTATTCAAATATATTACATAAACTATTACATACACTTAATAAAAAGTCACTGATATTAATATAATTCCAACAAGGTCCAAAATATATAGCATAATGCATATACCAATTTTATTAAGTACAAAAAATCCACAAGGACCAACAATAATATCCAAACAAAGTAAGCTAACTACGCTAGGCTGGAGAGTTACGGTCATCATCAGAACACAATGCATGAACCTCATCAATATTAGCAGCAGTACAAGATGTTGGAACTGGATGTGCCATATCAGTATTGGCTAATACGAGGGTAAGGAAACTAATTCGCGTACCCGCTCAACGATTACATGAACTATATGATCTGTCAGTGCAGGAATCAATCGCATCACTAACTCATCCAGATTCCCTGTCGGTGTTGATTGAGAATTTAGAGTTGTTGTTGACGATGTAGCATCAGATAAAGGAGAGCCATGAAGATTTGGCCCGTAGTAGCATTTTGCTTGTGATCCAAGACCATATAATCTTCTTTTCTTTTCTCCTCCCACGGCTTGATAATATGCTTTACACTGATCAATATCAGATTGAGTTTGCGTTTGTTGTTGTAATATCTCCTGATATTTTTCCTGTAGAAGAATTAATAAGAACATTCAATTTACAAAATGAAAAACATATATGAAAGTAAAGTCAATAAAAAAGTTATCTTACATGTATGATTCGGGATTTCTCAGCAACAAAAGATTTTTCATCATTACCATGTGTATGGACGTGCAAATGCAACTCATTTGGCGTTGGATCTCGACCCTTTTTAATAGCCTATACAAAAATTATTCAATTAAGAAGATAGAGAAACATAGAAATGTTCTTGGACAAATGCACACATCTTTTTATATACTATTACAGTCTCAACAAATGAATCATGGCATGGTTTCGTAAAAGATTAACCATAAAAATGGCAATCAGCCAGAAGACGAGCTGATTTCAACAAATGGTCTTGGACAAATGCACCAACCAGCTGATTTCAACTAACTGATCTAGGGGTAAAATCAGTAGCTAAAATCAGAGCAAGAGCAAGTAGCTAAAAAGATGAGTCTAGTAGCTAAAATCAGAGCAAAAATTTGGCAATATGTAAGACAACAACAGATCCATCTACAAACGCAATATAGGAATTACCTCAAGTGGCAAAGATGGCACAATATCCATCCAACAAACCAACCAACCAACGGATCTCATCTATGCAACCTCAATGAATTATCAAGACATAGCCGATTGTTTTACTTGATTAGCTAGCTCGTGAGGAACTTTAACCGTCACACAAAAAGGAATAAGTACTATCTAAAAAAATAGTCCCATTATATTTTAATCAAAACTTGCAAAGCTTACTAGCAAAACCACTAAGTGTAATTGCAGACAGTGGTTGCTTGCCATTACTGTTAACCATTTCTTTGACAAGAGATAAATCCATATAAACCAGTCGAGAACCGATTCACAGGTTTACACACTTGACTAGAGCAAATAACAAAACACTGTAATCAACAATTAATTTTCATGTAACCAGGAGCGTGCGTAAGCACTTTTAGGAAGATGCAATATCTACAGGACAAACTTCGAAAATTGTTGCTTCTTCAAGCAAGGGCACCTCCAACGCATGTCTATAGATAAGACAGATGCAAGGGCACCTCCAACGCAGTAACAAAAGTATAGAACCACAAAGGGAACAAGCCAAATCACATTGTAAGCCCATAGGATCCTTGGAAAAATTATAAATACACTTACAAGTCTCTTGCGATGCTCCCCAACACTGATATAGCCACCTATATGAGTCCCAGTGGCAATTTCGCTCCCACCATAACGATTTTTTGCATTTATTTATGATCTTTCGACACACTTAGGATCCTTCCAAAGTCTCGACCAACTTTCCCACATATTATTTGGAACAGTGTTCGGTTGCACCATATTTGCTTTTAATTTGCTCATAAAATCACTGTATCTTCTTGCTGCCCTACGCTCCCATTGGATATACACCGCACTATCAATTGAAGAATCCCAGTAGAAAGCCTTCTGAAATAATTTTATAAAGTAATAACATTAATAAACTACATATAAAAGTTAATATACTTTCAAATCTAATTGTGATGGATTATACCTTAAATTCTCCAAAATAAAATTGTTTTAACTCATTTGAGACATTTTTCCAGTTGAATCCATTAGGATCAAGTTCACTCTTGAAAGACTTAGTTATAAACTCAGAGCATTCATATGAAGGCTCTAACCTGAACAAATTAGAAGACATTATTTAAAGTAATACCATGTATCAATAACAATATACCAAAAGTAATAGTACAAGTATGGACTAACCCTGCAGGAGAAAGAGTAACAAGCGTCCGCGGTCGGCGGGTACTGCTACACTCAGTTTCGCCTATTATGTTGCTTTGAGAAGATGTACCCTCACCTATTGTGTTGCTCTGATTAGGGGTATTTGGAGATGGTTCCAAATTAATAGTTGGGGCACTACCATGGCCTGATGTTTGAATAGGTGGCGTACTACTAGGACCTAATGTTTGAACTTGATTGATGTGATCCGGTCCACCTGAGGAACTCGTTCCACCTTGTTGAGGATTGTTGTGGGAATGGGAACAATAGGCATATTTTCACGAGTAGAAAAATTACCCCTAACTGAAGATTTACCTACACGGCCTGCGCTACCCCGACCTCTACCTCGAGGCATATTTCCAATTGCTCCTTTTCTTGGCATGCAGTGGATCAATCTCATAATCAAGATAATCAAAAAAGAGGGAAAAAAGAGAATAATACAAACTTTCTCATTCCACAATTCAAGACTTTAGAATATCATTTTCATCATCTCTGTTACTTGTACTTTTTCTCCCAGAACTTTGCCTGAAAATTCATTTCCACACTTTGTTTCCTTTGTAGCAGGAAAATCTAATTTAGACTCGGATGATAAATCCAATTTTAAATCAATAAAAGCTGAATCATCCAAATCACTTTCTTTAACTGGAAATATACTTTGGTTCAGTGGCAGCTAGTCCTAGTGCAACATATTCCATCTATTCATTCGTGGAGCAACAAGCGTGCAGTGTTCTTGTTGTCACACAGTCAATTTAGCTATGGAAGCAAATCAGGTAGCACATGTCAATTGTGGCAACTGCCGCATGCTGTTGACTGAAAAACTTCTATGACTGAAGTTCTATTATGTCTCAGCAGAATTGCAACTACTATCCACCAGAGGAAATTTTTACTTACTACAAGTATAGAGCTACTATAGAGCTATTTTTCCCTCGCATATCTGTAATATGAATAAGCAATGAAAATAATAGGTTCCAAACATCACAGAGAAAGGAACAAAATAATAGGTTCCAAACATCACAGAGAAAAGAACTCATTGGACCAATTACATGCAACAGGCAAAAGATTATACACTACAGACATCAACTAAGATTATAACAACAGGCTACAGGCAAAAGATTATACACTACAGAAAGCAATAGAAGCAAAAGATGTCACCTTAGTGCTGTGGAATATGTTACTGGTACTGGAATGAGTGTTGTGGAATATGTTACACTCATATGTTGTTTTAACTGAAGAAAGTGCAGCAGAGTAAGCAGCAAAGAAGAAAGCTGAATCTGAAAGGGAGTTGGAAGATAAAAGATCATATGATTACAAGGTAAACTCAGTAAAAGAATCCAATATTGAAGCAACACAAAGCATAAAAATACATGCTANTCTCTACACAATTTAGTAGAATATAAGTTTGGGCTGCCTTGGTTTCTTCGAAGGACAAACTTCTCTTTTTTTCTTCTCCCCATAGTCGGCCCGGATGAGTGAATATTGATATGTTTCCTTCACGATCTTCCATAACACCACCATCATCATTACAGGCCACATTATGATTATGTGTCATGACATGAGGTTCAAAATAATGAGAAAACAATTGTGTTGATTCCATCATCAAGTATGCTTCGCAAATTGANAGTAAGCTAGAAGAGTACTATACCATTTAGATTACTACAAACGTGGCATTCGATTTGATTCTCTGTAGATTATACTACAAAATAGATACATGACTTATAACATACCACACAGATTACTAGAAACCAAAATTCAATAATAATATAGTAGTGCATTATCAACACACTAGTCATCATCTGTTTCTTCTTCAAACTCTTCCTCATCATCCTCCTCATTTTCATCCCCAGTTTCATACTCNGTACCTATATAAGTAAATGGATAGACCATTAAATTTATAAAGTCATGTGTATCATATCTGTCATAATAAGAGCATAAAAAGTTCATAACCTCTCAAAAGGATACATCCATCTATATTGTACTGGTCCAACAATCCTTGCTTCATATGGCAGGTGTACATGCACATGTTCCATTGAGTTAAAGAATCTAGGAGGAAATATACGCTCCAAATTACACAAGATCTCTCCAAATTACACAAGATTTGTGGGATGTCTGCCTCTAATCTCTCCATGTCCACCACTCGAAGAACAGTCGAGGTGAGATCCTTAAAAAATAAGCTCAATTCCGTAAGTGCTTGCCACACGTTACTAGGAAGTAGCTCACGAAAGGCAATAGGCACTAATCGTTGCATGAACACATGGCAATCATGAATTTTCATACCAAATAATTTATACTTGTTTGTGTCTAGGCACCGACTCAAATTCGAAACATACCCTTCTGGAAACTTCACATTTTCCAACCAATTGAACAAGGCAATTTTTTGATTCTTCTATATTGTATATACAGCTTTGGGATAGCTTCCATCAATAGGATTCTTTGCCAATTACGGTCGATCGCAATAGTTTACCATATCTTCACGTGCCTTTGGATTGTCTTTTGTTTTGCCATCAACATTAAGAACTGTGTTAAATATATTATCAAAGACGTTCTTCTCAATATGCATGGCATTGAGATTATGGCGGATCATGTTAGAGCTCCAATAAGGCAAATCCCAAAAGATGCTTCTCTTTTTCCATCCACAACACGTACAAATTCTCCCATTAACTTCTTCTGCATCTAGCTCAGTTACTTTTCTCAGTCCCAACTCATAAATTTGGTTCAAGATTTCCTCTCCTCTCCTAAGGGGTGGTGGTAGCCTTTTGACAGTCTGACCTTTACGAAAGTTTTTACGATCTCTCCTAAACGGATGATTTTGGTCAAGAAACATTCTATGACTGTCAAACCAAGTTGTTTTCCCACCATGACGTAATCTAAAGGATTGTGCTTCCTCCATACAATAAGGCATGCTAAGTTACCAGCAGTACTCCATCCAGATAACATAGAATATGCTGGAAAGTCATTGATTGTCCACATCAAAGCGGCCCTTAATTGAAAATTTTGTTTTTTTGAGATGTCAAATGCTTCTACACCCGTCTCCCACAACAAGGTCAATTCCTTTATTAAAGGTTGTAGATAAACATCAATTTTTTGTTTAGGGTTGTTTGGCCCTGGAACAATGACAGTTAAGAACATGTACGCCTCTTTCATACACATCCCTGGAGGCAAATTGTATAGGGTGACAATCACCGGCCATGATGAGTATTTCCTCCCTGAATGACCAAAGGGCTGAAAACCATCAGTACATAATCCCAACCTCACATTTCTTGGTTCAGCAGCAAAAAAGGGATGAGTTTCATTGAAATGCTTCCAAGCCTCAGAGTCTGATGGATGATGCATTACACCCTCCTCTTGTATGTGCTCATGATGCCATCTCATATCAGCGGTTGTAGCATGAGATGCATATAATCTCCGCAATCTAGGGATCAAAGGAAAATAATACATTTTTTTTTGTAAGGGATTAATTTCCTCTTACGAGAACCGACACGACATTTGTACCTCTGGTGGCCACAAAACTTGCAAGATGTGAGGTCCTTATTTTCAACCCAATACAACATACATCCAGAATTACATCAATCAATCTTTTCAACTGGTAAACCCAAGCTACGCACTAGCTTCTTGGTCTCGTAATAGTTATCAAGCATTGTGTTATCTTCTGGTAAAGCCTCTTTCAACAATTGCATCATTTGGTTATAACCTCTTTGTGATAAAGTATTCTCCATTTTAATATTTAGCATCCTGGAAACCACTGCGAGTTGAGAGAGGGAAGAACTAGGGTATAATTTTGCATCAGCGACCTGTAGCAAATCATAAAACCTTTGGCACTCAAGATTTGGCTCCTCCTACATTGAAGGATTAGGCTCCACCTCCATTGAAGGATTAGGCTCCGCCTCCATTGAAGGTTCATAAGAATGAGACGTCTCAGGTTCAGTATTATTATAAGACTGCCAGCTCAAACCATGGCCAAAATTGGGTCCAGCTGCATCCAAGACCATTTGTCGATATGGATTCTCATATACCGATTCAGGTTGAGCGCCACCATGCAAATCACCACTAGAAGGCATCTCACCGGTCACATCTTTTTCTCCTTGATACTTCCAAAGAAAATAGTTCTCAACAAATCCATGCCGATAAAGGTGCAATTTAACAGTTTCAACATCCATGCATTTAATGTTGCGACATCTTTTACATGAACATCTAACATTGTCACCGCTCATACAATTGCACTGAGAACAAGCAAACTGGAGAAACTTGTTCACACCGGTTATGAAACTCGAATTAATACCCCCTCGGCCATCCAACCTTTTGTACATCCAATTACGCTCTAGATTGTCCATGTTCCTATTTAATATTAAAATAAACAAGAAGTTGTTAAAGCTTGTTAAAGCTGCAGGAGGTATAAAAGTAGGTGCA
>MU762930.1:41012-53425 GCA_026770625.1 Nicotiana glauca
GTCAAGCCAAGACTCCCATCTTGGATCTAAGATCCTTGATGGAAGATCTTGACCGGAGGATTTTATAACGACTAGAAAAAATGAAAAAAGAAGTAGATCTAAGGTTTTGGCATTTTTAGATTCAAGATCTACGGGTTTTGGTTGGGTTTTTGGGGATTTGGTTGGTAGGATGATGTTTAAGAGGATGAGAGAACTGTATGGTGTGAGTTTGAGGGTTTTTGGAGTTTCCTCCGTCGGTGGAGATTTCCGGCGGGCGGCGGCACCACCGTGGAGGCGGCGACGGTGATGGAGTGAGAAGAGGGAGGTAGAGAGGTTTTGAGTTTAGAGAGATGTGAGAGAAGTGGAAGAATGAAGAGATTAGAAGTGAGGGGGTGGATTTTTTTTCGAATAGTTTTTATATTAAAAAATGGGTGAGTTCTGGACCGTTGGATCTACTAGAGATCAATGGTCAAGATTGAGTGGGGAGATGGGGTGGATCAGATTTTTTAAGGGTTTTGAGCTTTGTTTATTGGGTGTTTTTTTGGGTTGGGTAGGAATGTTTTGGGCCTAGGTTTAAAATTGAAGAAGAGGCCCAATTCCGATTTTCTTTCTACTTTTTGTTCTATTTTCATTTATTTGCTCCAAAATTAAACTTAAAGCTCCTAAATTTAATTAATAAAACCAAAACTAACTTAGAATATTAATCAACTCCTAATAATAATTATCACACAAAATTAAACATCATTTAAAATAAAATCGCATAATTTGAACATTAAATGCTAAAAATGCATAAAAAATACATATTTTTTGTGATTTTCTATTTTTGTAAAACAAACTTAATTACTCCTAAATGTAGAATTATATCCTAGATGCAAAAATGTGATATATTTTCGTATTTTATATTTTTTTTAACAAATAAACATGTACAGACAAATATAAATAATTATCCAAAAATGCCACGAAAAATCTAAAAATTGCACACAAAGAAAAATTATTTTATTTTGAATTTTTGGGAGTATTTCTCATATAAGGCAAAAAACACGTACTCACAGAGATAATTGGTACATACATGTTTAGTAACAACACAGAGGGGTAGTAAATTGATCCTAAGGAAGGGGAGTACATAACATGCTGATAATGTAAACATATCAATTACAAGTTTCACAACAAAACCATGTAGAGCATAGTCTGAATTAGTAGAATAAACATGATACAGGTAGAAGAAGTGAAGAATCAGAAACATTGGTGAAACAAATAGGGTAAAATCACACAATAGGAAGGGATAACCACGATTAGGAACCTTAACAAGCAATCATAGGGTAAAATCACATAATCACAGAAACATATAGATTAACTGAACACGTTATCAAAACAAAACTCAAAAACCCAAGATTATAACTAAGAAATTAGGGTTTTCAACATAGGCAAGTTGAAGAGGTAGTACAATCATAGAATCAGTCGAAATATGCAAGAGATGGAAGTTTAAACATAAAGCATCGGTTTAAACAAGGTTTTAGAAGAAGTTCTGAAAACCCTAATTTTAGAATAAGGTGAATACACTTTGAAATCGATGATTCTTGTAAAGAGTTACAAGGATAGTGTAAAACATCAAAGAAACAGACTCAAATTGTTTAAAAATCGTACATATCTAGGAGATGTAAGCAAAAATTAGGATTTTAGAAGAAACTCAAGTAGAGATGAAAGAACCTGTCTAAAATCTCAAGGATCGTAACAAGCACAACATGAATTCGTTTGAAATCATACTGAAGTAGCCAAGAACAGACCAGATGGCAAACTCTAGATGCAAGTCAGCGTGGCCCAGGGCCCTTGAATGCCTCAGAGAAGGTGAGCATAGCAATAGAGGAGCCATTGGAGGCTTATGAGTTGAAGGGAGATCACCAGAAAAGACCAGAGAAGGGAGTCAGCGGTTGAAGGAACTAAGGTTAGGTTGAGGGGTTGAGAAAGGAGAGGAGATGAGAGAATACAAAGGCGACGGATTTTGGAAATGAGATAGGGTTAGGGGGCCGTTTGGGATAAAAAAAGGAATGAACAGATGCGGGCGACCAGGATTTAACGGGTCTTGGGCCGGGTAGGCGGGTTTAGGGTTTGGATCGGGTGTTTTTAATATAAAATTGGGCTGGAGTTGGGTTTAAATTGGGCTGCATTTGAAACGCAAATCTGGCTATATTTTAAATACCCAATTTTTCCTATATAACTTATAATAAATATTAAATAATTTTGTGTACTAAAATAATTTAAAATAGACATTTAACATTTTAAAAATGTATAAGGTCGATTTTATGCATATAAATGTAATTATACATTAAATGGGCTAATGTTGCAATTATATGCAATTTAGTATAAAAATACCAAATGCAATTATAAAAATGTATAAAAAAATATTTTAACCATATTTTAGCATAAATGTAGAAATTAAATGACTAAATCATCACAACAATAATTTGAGAGATAATTATTGGGGATTTTACGAAAAAAAGGAAGGAAATAAATCAATTTAAATCCTTAAAATTATGGGAAAAATTATAAATCTTGTGCATGCTTATATATGCATATATATGTTATTTTGAAGCTATTTATGCATGTAAAAAATGTAGAGAAAAATTGGGTATCAACAATGCATATATAATGTAAACAATAAAAATAGTTTTCATTATTTACTGATTGTCATATGTACATAAAATTAAATGGGAGGGGGATGTGAGTTTCACACCTAGTGGCCTCTGCGACAGGCAAGGATGATGTCTTCAAAATAAAATATGCTTTAGATATTTATGACTAATCAATAGGATAAACACAAAAATTAAGTACTTGTAATACAAACTAGCCAAATCTTGTCGAAGATCCTCAACATCCCTCGGTGGTAAGCCATAACTAAGTCGGCGCCCACTATCCTCATCTCGTAGACGAGCATCAAAAATCGTTGATGCCTTTGGAAGGTCAGGAATATACGCATCCCATTACTGTGAGGTAAAGGCCGGGCCCACAATAAAAATATGGGTAATTCCTAAATACGCATCCCAGTCCTGACGGGCTCACCTGCGAAGTCTTTGGAGTAAGCCCCAAACTAATGAAGGGATATCACTAGGATCAGGGTGGTCACCCGGTTGATCAACTCCAACATCCTCAACAAATGCCTTAACGCCCCCTTGCTGGGGACCACCTCCTCGCCAACCCCCACCTCCTCGCGGACTATCATGACCTCGTGGGACAGCCCTACCTCGTGGGATAGCCCTACCTCATAGCACACCCCGTCTCGTGGAACACCCCTACCACGTCAACCACGCTCAGGCTGCACTGCTGGCCCCCAATGGTACTGCTCTGGCACTATATAATCAGCTTCGTGTGCTAAGCTCTCACTATCCTAGGCTCGCTGCAATGTTCGAGCAGCCAAATCTGTAACTTGTCGGCTATAATCGTGCAAAGCGGCCGCTCCCTCGCTAGCATGCTGTTGCATATGTAGTCCCAACTGGTGGAACATATGTAGTCCAATAACCTGCACAACATGTAAAATATATATTGCAAAACGGAAATGTTAACGTTATAACTAAGTATTCATTAACGATAATGTTACCAAATAACATACCAGTTCCTCATGCCTCCTGGTGTATGGAACGAACCGATCGCTAGCTCGATGAATAGGATTCCCGATGATAAATTGGGAAATGCTACGGTACCAGCCGATATACACATGCTCATCATCCATAAGATGGGCTGGAGGGGGTGGTGGAATTAGGTCATGCCGTTGGTCCCAACTCTCGATCTGCGCCTCTAGCCATGCCTCATGTGCCTGGTCAACCTTCGAACGATCATCCCGCTGGTAATGAGTCCTAACCCAAGCGAGCGGTAGAGGTACATGCTGTGGTCGACCAAACTGGCGAAGGACTCACTCGGTGGCATGATGCTCTACAATATCTAGACATACCAACTAGACAGAAGAGCTCCACATAAGTCGGTTGATCGAGCAATAATGAATCAAACTAGCTATAAGCGCGGCGCTGTAAGGCGTCCAAATGAACTATCACGTAAAAATAGGAATCGTGAGTAAACGCACATATAAATCCAGGCCAAGTAAACTTAAGTATAGAATTGCCTGTGTTTACTCCAACAAGTCTAACAAATCTCTGCAATACGGGAGATTATGTCGATCCTCGTACTTGCGTCCGTATCCCTGCCTCTCAACCCACCTCCTAGCCAAAGGGAGAACTGATTGAGGTAGTGCATCATGAGCTATGGATGGTAGAGGTGGATGAAACTGTAGGAACCGCTCCCAAGCCCAAACCTAATATATAATTTGGACGTAAAATTTAAGGTATATTTTATGATGTATGTTATAATGACGAGAGTATTTGTCTATGTTTTCACCTGCAACAACGACATAAATCCTGCAACGTCTCGCTGGGTTCCCATGCATGCCAGGCACATCTGTCGGTACCAGTAACCAAGAACAACAACACCCTAGCTATACTGAGGTAAATCATCTAGCAACTCAAGATGATGAAGAAATCTCAAGCTGACTAGGTTTCCCGAAGTGTTCGGGAACAATATGCCTCCAAACATAAGCAACAATAGTGACCTCGTGTACCACCTAATATAAAGCTCTGGTGTATCATGATCAATGTCATCATGGATGGCCTCCAAATACTGTTGGATGGGCATCAACGAAATACGACTAGCCCCAACTAATACACCATTATCATCTGGCCGAAAACCGGTGAGCGACTACACAGTCTCCAGGTACTGAGCTCCCGTAAAATCTCTCTTGCCTCGCGGAAAAACAACAGCAAGTCCATCAACTAACAGTCCATAAAGGACCTCCACGTCCTGCAGCGTGATAGTGGCCTCACCAATGGGAAAATGGAATGTGTGCGTCTCTGGTTGCCATCGCTCTATCAAATCCGTGAGCAACGACCAATCTAGCTGCAACCGACTGATCTCAATAATCCTATAAAATCCTGTATCCTGCAGGAGTCTGACTACACGGGGATGGAGCTGGCGTTCCTTAAGAAAGTCCCACACATCGTCTATCCTCCTAGAATGTAAAGTCTGGCCAATAACTCCCCCTCCCATATGTAGGAAGACCAATGCTTGGCCTGTAGTAGTAGTAACTCTAGGGAGGCATGTCCTAAATGCAAAGGCGGAACCTCCATGACGTCTATTGTCAATTGAACAAAGTTAATTACATTATTTTTCTTTTCCACTCCTTAAATATATTGCAATGTCTTGAATATTAAATTTTATTCGATATTTTACTATATTGTTAATTAGGTTGATACATTTTCAATATTATACTTTTATTTTTATACGTTACTTTAATATTTTAGTTTTATTATTTTATATGTTTGTTAGTTATTCACCTATTTTTTTTACTAAATATAATTTAATTATTAAATATTCACATTTTAGTTTAGGGCACAATATTTGAGACCCAGTAGCACCAATGTATCCTGAATTCTTATGTTTATGATATGAGTTTTTTTAAAAATTTTCACTCAACATGTGTGTTATTTTATATGTTAGTTTATTACTGTATATCTTAGTTTTATTATTTAAAATGTTAATTTTTATTATTTAATATGTTAGTTTATTATTGTATATGTTAGTTTTATTATTTAATATGTTAGTTTTATTATTTAATATGTTTATTTGTTATTGACTTATTTTTTACTATATTAAATTAAATAAATAATTAACATAACTATACATTTAATTATTAAATAATTATATTTTGATTTCAGACACAATATTTGAGGCCCAGTAGCACCAATATATCCTGAATTCTTATGTTCTTACATTTGTTGACTATAATTAGAGATAATTTGTGTTTGAATATCATCTTTTTGACGTATTTTTGGTAATAAGAGATACTTAAATGATTCATTTCTATAACTACAAGGATACTACGCTAAAGGACACTATGTATTGCTATGCTAAAAGGTTGAGTACTCCTAAAAGGTCGCTACATTACAAATACGCTACATTAGGCCACATGATAACACTACAGGGTACTAAAGTAAAAATTTATCCAGTTTACTAGTCTTTTAGCAAATTAATAATCTAAATCGGATAAAAATTACAAATTAATTTAATTACAAAATAATCATGAAATTACATATACCTCAATAAAAAGTAACTAATTAATGGTTTTTTTTAACAACTAATAATAATTTATCTATTTTACAAATTATTTTAGCACATTGATACTATAGTTCGGATAAAAAATAATAAGTTAGTTAAATAAAAAAAATCACAAAATAACATAGAGCATAAAAAGTAAAATAACTAATATGCATTTTTTATACAAGTTTTTATCAAAAACTAAATCGGAATACCTCAATTTAAGGTTTTAGGAAAGTCGAATAATTTGTGATTTTGAGCCGAAACAACCAACAACGTTCGAGATAACTCCTTAGCTAGTACGTGGGACCGAGATAACTGATAAGACCCTTCCCTCTCCCCCCCCCCCCCCCCCCCCCAATGTATTTCAGTTATATAAAGTCCCTAAAATTACGTTTTTATCCCATTTTCAAAAAAAATTTAAAATATTTTTCTCTTTGATACAAATTAACCCAAATCCCATCCTCTTCGCACAAATTCATCGACATTATCTCTAAAATTGCAGTAGCAAAAGAGTTCTTCATTGACAACCATTAAAAAGCTTTGAATTCAATATATGAGTTTTACAAATTTTTGATTTGTTTGGATTGGGTGCTCTTGCAAACGATTGAGAATATAACTTGGAGTTTATATCTCAATTTTGAGGGAGATAGGTTAAGTTTAGAGATGTTTTTGAGTAAAATTTCATATTGAAACTCGAAGAAGAAAAGTTTCTGAATTGTATCACGATTTTATGATAATTGTATCATAACTGTATCAGATTTGTTTCATAATTGTATCGAAGTTTGTATTTGGTTTGTATCTGATATATCAATACCTAAAATAATACCTAATACAATACTAATTCAATTATAATACAATATTGTATCAAAATTTAAGTTTAGATTTGTGATTGAAACTTGAAGAAGATGAAGAAGACCAGAACTGTATCATGATTGTATTTGTATCATAATTATTGCAGAAATTTTATCACAAATGTATGATATTGTATATGATGATGGGCAATTGTAAGTTTGTGACCAAATTCACACTTGGATTGTGTATGAGCCATTATACTATTAGTAATAATTTTGTTAGAGTTTAACGATTTTTGAATTGTTGAAGAAACTTTTTAGCAACTGATTTTTTTTTTGGTCATCGCATGACATTGTTTGCCGTGTGTATAGATTTTTAACTGCAATGAAAAAGGTTTCTTTTTTGTTGCTATTATGGAAAGCAATTTTGTATTATTGGATTTGTTAGATTAGGTATCAGTTTCCTAACATTATAAGGATAATAGGAACATAGAATATGTAGTATGACAATATATCTCGTATTTAAAGGTTCCAACAAATATCATTCAACAACTGAAGCAAAATTGCTAGTTTCTTGTTGAAGACGTGCAACTATCAAAGAAAGAGAGAAGAGGAGATGTGCATATTGAAAAACTTAGGATGCATGAAATTAGGAGAAGTGTGAAAAAAAAGAAAATGATATAATTACATCCCTTAATTGAAGACATTAATAATTGGATGAGAGATTTTTAAGGAAGGAATGTATATAATTTGTAAGAAAAACCTAGATACTTTTTGAAAATTACAAAACCTAGAAAAATAATGAAAAAATCCCCTTTTAAAAAGACGTACCTAATTTTTTTTCCCACACATTTCGATCACTTGAGTCAAAATGAACTACATTTTGGTTAACTTTCGCCCTCCATCATCTTGCAGACACATATTCGTTCTTGTCATTTGCGAAAGGTTCACTTTTGGCCTTTTTCACTAATGGAGCCATTAACCCAAAAGAAAGAGTCCAAAATTACCCTCAAGTTTGCAAAATACAGTATATATTTTTGCACTCAATATAATAATTCAATTAATATTTCCCCTTTCCACTCTTTCTGTAAATAGTTCTTTTTCTATTTGCCAAGTCTTCTAATTCTATATTTGGTAGCCAAAGCCATTAATGACGAAAATCTGTTCTATTTGTGCCAAAAACCCTGTCTTGCAAAAGCGCCTATTCCTTCAAGTCATTATACTTCAATTAAGAAAATATCCAACCTTAAATTTCTGAAGGAAAATAGAAACGGAGATAGTAAGCCTCTCATATCTGAAATGAGAATCAACTCAAGTCAAGTTACTTTAGTAGCAAAATTTCGTTTAGGCACCTGAAACCCTCTGAAGTCTGGTAGAAAATCACAATAAATATATACAAAATGAAGCTGTACATTGAGTTAAAAGCTAGCAAAATGCCTTCAATGTTAAAATCCTCCTACTTATTACATTCTGCAAATGACTTCCACTAAAATTTGGTTCACATAAAATATATATATATATATATATATATATATATATATATATATATCTCGCTAATGAATCTGATCCCCTACTTTGCTGCAGACCAACACTTTCCTAAGTTGAAAACTAACCTTATCATTCATCCATTGTACTTGACAAGCATCTCAAATATCTGGCCATAATCCGAAATTCAATCTGTCTGAGAAAATTTAGCTCCCAGTTTGAAACAAGTAAATTTTCATCGTGCCAAATGCGAAAGACACAAAACATCCCGCATTCACGCAGGATCCGGTGAAGGATCGCACCCCAAGGGGTGCAACATAGGCACCCTACCTTAATGCAACCACCCGTGACCGATACCACGGCTTGAACCCGTGACCTATAAGTCACAAAGAGATAACTTTACTGTTGCTCCAAGGCTCCCCTTCAAGATATTGGTATATCTTCATTAGAAGCAATATTGGTGTCTCAACAGTGGCTATTTTTGTATAGAATGATTCCATGTGGTCATAACAAAGAGCTAATATTGACACTGCAAGTGCTACACAGGGAACTAAATTTGACATCAAGTTTTAATCAACAATCAAAGGATACAACAACAATTCCCAAGAATCACCTAGTCAATTCGAGAGAACTGCATAAGTGAAACCATCGTTCACAAGCTTGATAATGGCATCTCGAAACCTATAGTAATCCTCGATGGTGTTGTAAACTTGATGGGAGATCCTAGCATAACCTGTTATCATATTTACCTCCCCTTCCAATGACGTCCCGTAATATATCGGAACCTCAACCTTGAACAAAACCCTCAAATGAGTCCTCAACTTCAAAGCATCCGCATCACTAGAAACCCCTAAACGGGCAGACATCCCCATCATTGCCATACTCGAACACATTTCTGGTGACGTCCCAAATTTCGTCCCTCACGCCTTCCACCAACATCTCCGCCATTTCAACAACCTTATCATGATTCCTTCTACTTATCCCCTCAATCCCACCTTCAAATCTGTTCACAAACTCCACTACCTCCAGAATCACCAATTGTGTATTATAATCTCTTGCCCCTATCTAAGCACTCTCGATTGGCAACCTGTTCCCATACTCATTCGATACCACAGGGTGTTGCAAGTCCAATACCTTATCCGATTTCTTACAATACAACAACGCCGCGGAAGGCAGAGAAAAAAACCACTTGTGCAAATTACTCGTATAAAAATCAGCTCCAATATCACCTAGTCAATTCGAGAGAACTGCACAAGTGAAACCATCGTTAAGAAGCTTGATAATGGCATCTCGAAATCTATAATAATCCTCGATGGTGTTGTAAACTTGATGGGAGATCCTAGCATAACCTGTTATCGGATTTACCTCCCCTTCCAGTGGCGCCGTGTAATATATCGGTACCTCAACCTTGAACGAAACCCTCAAATGAGTCCTCAACTTCAAAGCATCCGAATCACTAGAAATCCCTAAACAGGCAGGCATTCCAACCATGGCCATACTCGAACACATTTCTGGTGGCGTCCCCAATTTCGTCCCCCACTCCTTCACCAACATCTCCGCCATTTCAACAACCTTATCATGATTCCTTCTCCTTATCCCCTCAATCCCGCCTTCAAACCTGTTCACAAACTCCACCACCTCCGGAATCACCAATTGTGCACTATAATCCCTCGTCCCTATCCAAGCACTCTCGATTGGCAACCCGTTCCCATACTCATTCGATACCACAGGATGATGCAAATCCAATACCTTATCCGATTTCTTACAATACAAAAACGCAGCGGAAGGTGGAGAAAAAAACCATTTATGCAAATTACTAGTATAAAAATCAGCTCCAATATCACCTACATCAACTTCAACATTTCCAATAGCATGAGCACCATCAACAAAAATAATATCAACGCCTTCATCTCTACACATCTTAACAAGTTCCTTAACAGGTATAACAACACTAGGCATAGAAGTAATATGATCAATTACAGCTAACCTAATTTTCCCTCCATTAATTTTCCCCATTTTAAGAGCTTTATCAAATTCAGTAATAATTTCTTCATTCGACAATAACGGAAAAGGTAACTGGACCTCAATTACCTTGCCGCCGGCGCGTGCAACATACGCTTGAACGGATTTTTTAACCGAACCATAAGCGTAATGGAGCATAACGGCGGCATCACCGGGTTGAAAATTGGAAGTAAAGAAAGACCAAGTGACGTGTTGGAGGACAACCGCTGCTGCGGTGGTAGCGTTATCGAGGATCGAGATTTCGTCAACGTCTTCGGCGTTGACTAAGGATTGGATTAAGGTTCTAGATTTAAGCATGGAGGGTTTCAAGGTGTTGAAGTAGAAGTAATCGGGTTGTTTAAGGAATTGAAGTTGCCATTGTTGTTGGGCAGAGATTATTGATAACGGGCATGATCCGAAACTGCCATTGTTGATTCGGGCTACGGTGAGGTCGTGGTGTGAGAACTCTGCCTCAATTTCGGTTTCGGTCATGGGTTTAGATTCGGGTTTTGTGGTGGTTGTTGGGCCATTTTCATGGCGGAGTTTAGGGGAAGAAGACATGGTTGGAAATCAGAAATTTCAGCTAAAGCGACGACTTTCTTAGAGTTCAATACAATATGAAAAAATAGTAGGAATAAATTAGTGTATTTGATTTAGTTGTGGGAGACAGAGTGCTAGACAGTGTTTTAGAAAATGCTTGTATGACATGGAAACAGGCAACCATTAATGGAAGAAGACAAAACTTTAAAGTATAAAGTAGGAGTAGATTATCTTAAATCACTACCTAGCGGAGTAAATAATTAGCATTAACTACAATATTCATTTTAAGCAGGGGCGTAGTTAGGAGTGTACAAGCCGAATCATCAAGCCAAACCGAACCGACGAACCAAATTAAATCGAAAAAAAAAAATTAACTTGTGGTTTGGTTTAGTTGGTTTGGTGTTGGAAAATAAAAAACCGACCGCTCTTAGTTTGGTTTGGCATCAACAAAAAATAAGTCAAATTGAATCTAAACCAAACCGACGTTATATATAAATAAATTTTAGAAATTTTATACATAAAAAATAATCATTAAAATCTAATTTGTAAGTATTTTCTAAACTATTTTATAATTTTCGATGTCTTGAGATATTATTTATTTGTGGGCTTATAAATTCACTAACCACTAAGTAGATTCTATCTACATAACCTAAATATCAAGCCCAAACTAAAACCCAACAAGACAAAAAATAATAAAATAGATTATTTCATATTTTTCCTATGTTCCAATTCCAAAATCAAAGAACCCCAAATATTGGAAATCATTCCCCCACATCACACGAGCTTCCTGCTAGTCATTTTGCTCACATAATTGGTGATTATTTTAGTGTTGAAGTTTATCAAGTTTACAGTGTTTTGCTTTGTCGCATGTTTGTTGTCATTTTCTATTATGTAAGGTCTTGGAATTATGATTTATACGAATAATTTGTATTCCTTGTAAATATGTGATTTTTGACATTCCCCGAGAATTTTCACATTTTTAGCGTAAATATTTAATTTAGGCCTAATATAGCTATTTTAGCTAATTTTGACTATTTTACTTTATTCTGTTACAAAAATGAAAAATACAAAAAATATATATAAATCTTGGTTTATGTATTTGTCATAAACTCGAAAAATACAAAATAGTACCTTATTTTTATCTTTATATAATTACGAAAATTATAAAAAATAGTGTCATTAATATTTTGTAATCATTTTAAACTTAAAAAAAAAATATACAAAAAATAATACTTTATATTTTATCTTTATATAAAAACAAAAAATTGCAAAAAATAGTTTTATTAACGTTTTGAAGTTATTTTAAATCTTGAAAAAAATACATAAATAGTTTTGTCTTATTTTATAGTTATTTTTGCTTGCGTAGGATTAATTAAATAACTTCGTATCCTTATTCTTGGTTTCGGGCAAAGAATAATATTCGGGTTTAAACTACCCGTTTTAGGCCTAATTTTCGGACCTAGCCCATAATAATCTGAG
>MU762931.1:3514-42308 GCA_026770625.1 Nicotiana glauca
TGATCTCAATAAGGCGAGTCCAAAAGACAACTTCCCACTGCCAAACATCCATATATTGATTGACAATTGTGCCAAATATGAGATTGGTTCTTTCGTGGATTGTAATGCGGGCTATCACCAGATTTTGATGGATGAGGAAGACGCAGAAAAGACGTCATTCATTACGCCTTGGGGAACATACTATTATAGGGTTATGCCGTTTGGGTTGAAGAATGCAGGGGAAAAATACATGAGGGCGATGACCACCATGTTCCATGATATGATACATCGGGAAATTGAAGTTTATGTAGACGATGTAATTATAAAGTTAAGATAGCAGTGTGATCATGCTAGTGACCTGAGAAAGTTTTTCCAGAGGCTTCGCAGGTATAATCTCAAACTCAATCCGGCAAAGTGTGCATTTGGAGTCCCGTCAGGGAAGTTGTTGGGATTTGTGGTAAGTCGACGTGGTATTGAATTAGACCTGTCCAAAATCAAAGCCATTCAGGAATTGACACCGCCGAAGAGCAAGAAAGAAGTGATGAGTTTGCTCGGCAGGTTGAATTATAGGTTCATTGCTCAGCTTATAGCGACTTGCGAGCCTATCTTTAAGCTGCTAAAGAAAGATGATGCGGTCAAATGGACAGATGAATGTTAGGCAGCATTTGACAAAATTAAGGAGTATTTGGCTAGTCCACCTGTGTTGGTTCCGCCAGAGCCGGGAAGACCCTTAATCCTTTATCTGACGGTGTTGGATAATTCTTTTGGCTGTGTACTGGGGCAGCATGATGTTACGGGAAAGACAGAGCAAGCAATTTACTACCTCAGCAAGAAGTTCACATCTTACGAGGTGAAGTATACTCAGCTTGAGAGAACGTGCTGTGCTTTGACCTGGGTAGCGCAGAAGTTGAAACATTATTTGTCAGCATATACCACTTATCTCATCTCGCGGTTGGATCCTTTGAAATACATTTTTCAGAAGCCCATGCCCACAGGGAGGCTCACAAAGTGGCAAATCCTGCTCACGGAATTTGATATTGTATATGTGACCCGTACTGCGATGAAAGCACAAACAGCTGATCACCTAGCGGAAAATCCAGTTGATGATGAATATGAACAGTTGAAAACATATTTTCCTGATGAGGAGACAATACATATCGAGGAATCGGAACAAGATGAAAAACTTGGGTGGAAGTTATTCTTTGATGGGGCTGCCAATAACAAAGGCGTTGGGTAGGAGTGGTACTTATTTCTGAGATAGGGAAACACTACCATGTTACAGCTCAACTTCGCTTTTACTATACCAATAATACGGTTGAATACGAGGCATGTATCTTGGGATTGAGGATGGCTATAGATATGGGTGTACAAGAGATCTTGGTCATGGGTGACTCGGATCTTTTGGTGCACCAAATTCAGGGAGAATGGGGGACACGAGACTTAAAACTCATATCGTATCGGCAGTGTTTGAATGAACTGTGTCAGCGGTTTCAGTCAATATATTTCAAGAACATTCTAAGGATTCATAATGCAATTGCTGACGCTTTGGCTACTTTGGCGTCAATGTTGCATTATCCAGATAAGGCTTATGTGGACCCATTGCAGATTCAGGTCCGATATCAGCATGCCAATTGTAATACGGTGGAAGAAGAGCTTGATGGTGAGCCATGCTTTCATGATATCAAAGAATACCTCAGAATGGGAGTATATCCGGCACAGGCCATGGGGGATCAAAAGAGAGCTATTAGACGTTTGACAAGTGGATTTTTCTTCAGTGGAGGAGTTTTGTACAAAAGAACTCCAGATCTTGGTTTATTGAGGTGCATGGATGCTAAACAGGCTACAATTATCATGAACGAGGTACATGCAGGAGTTTGTGGACCTCACATGAGTGGGAATGTGTTGGCAAAGAAGATTCTCCGAGCAGGTTATTATTGGCTTACTATGGAACGGGATTGTATCAGTTTTGTGCGCAAATGTCATCAATGCCAAGTACATGGAGATTTGATCCATTCTCCACCATCTGAGTTGCATACAATATCGGTACCATGGCCCTTCGTTGCTTGGGGGATGGATGTCATTGGGCCAATTGAGCCAGCAACATCTAATAGGCACAGGTTTATTCTGGTAGCCATTGATTACTTCACTAAGTGGGTTGAAGCCAAAACTTTCAAATCAGTGACCAAGAAGGCAGTGGTCGATTTTGTGCATTCAAATATCATTTGTCGGTTCGGAATCCCGAAGGTGATTATCACAGACAATGGTGCTAATCTCAACAGTCATCTGATGGCGGAGACATGTCGGAAATTTAAAATCACACATCGCAATTCCACCCCATATCGTCCTAAGGCGAATGGAGCAGTCGAGACAGCTAATAAGAACATCAGGAAAATACTTCGGAAAATGGTAGAAGGATCCAGGCAGTGGCATGAAAAGTTGCCTTTTGCTTTGCTAGGATAACGCACTACTGTTCGCACTTCGGTAGGGGCGACTCCATATTCATTGGTGTACGGTACGGAGGCAGTGATACCTGCAGAAGTTGAAATACCCTCCCTTCGGATTATTGCGGAGGCGAAAATTGATGATGATGAATGGGTCAAAGCCCGTCTAGAACAATTGAACTTGATTGATGAAAAGAGATTGGCAGTAGTATGTCATGGACAGTTGTATCAATAGAGAATGGCAAGAGAGTGCGTCCATGGAAATTTGAAGTAGGACAATTGGTATTGAGGCGTATCTTACCTCATTAGGCTGAAGCAAAAGGAAAGTTTGCCCCCAACTGGCAGGGTCCGTTTGTTGTAACATGAGTGTTGTCCAATGGTGCATTGTATCTAACAGATGTGGAAGGAAAATGTGTAGAAATGGCTATCAACTCTGATGTAGTCAAAAGATATTATGTATTATTTCTTTTTCTTTATGTACCTGATTGTATTTGTCATGTTTTAAGATTGAAATGACGAAGGCATTTTGTTCTGCTATCCAAACACTTTATCCTTTACTATCCCTTTTGAGCCCTGTTATATTTTCTTTCGTAGCCCTCTTTCGGAATCAACAACAAAATTTAAGAACCCAAGCAGGGAATTAAGTGGAAAAACAGGAGAAACATAGTGGAAAAAGAAAAAGAAAAAGAAAAGAAAAGAAAGAAAAGAAAAGAAAGAAAAGAAAAGAGAAAGAGAAAGAAAAAGAAAAAGAAAAAGAAAAGAAAAAGAAAAAGAAAAGAAAGAAAAGAAATGAAAAGAAAAGAAGAATGGAAGACAAGAAACATCGCAACAATGAAGCGATTTTATGACCTGAACTACGTTTGACTTGATCCCGAAAGGGTACGTAGGCAGCCTCACTGAGGTTTAGTCACAACAAAAGAAAAATCCAAGAATCCCCAAGAATGAAACTGGGGCAGAAGTTATGGTTGTTGCGAGAGATATGATTCCGAAATTTGTAATTTTGAACCCACATTAAGTTATTTTGAGCCTTTATACCCTTCTTTCTAAACCCATCCAAAAGCCACATTACGGTCCAAAGAAAGACCTTCTGATCAATTTTAATAAATGTCAATACAAGCAGGTAAAGTGATTCATGTTGAGGACAACACTCTGTAACAGAAGAAAGGAAAATCGAAAATGAGAGTCTTATTGGTGAAAACCCTCATGGGCATCGTAAGGCGTAGTGAGCTTGAGAGATATAAAAACTGAGAGAGTCTTATTGGTGAAAACCCTCACGGGCACCGTAAGGCAAAAGTGAGTTTTTCAGATGGGCAAATGAAGGAAGTCTGTGTTTGAAAGGTGTTTGAAACATGACGAAACAAGCGAGGTTTGGGTTTTGGCAAAAGTTGGGTTGTGAAAGTATGGAACAACAGATGTGGTAAATGACAGTTGATTGGTTGGACAGACTAGGCTGGTTAATCCAAAATGCATGGCACAATCAATGGAATCAGCCTTCCCACTCAGATAAGTCCTATCCTTTTTACTTCATTACAGCTAATTTGTTTTCAGATTCTTTCTATCCTCAAAACCTTCGAGGTCATTGCATTTCATTATCTTGAAGTCTGTCTATAAGACATTTCAGTGTCAGTTCAATTCAAACAAAAGAAGGATGTCAAGGCTAACTACCAGCTTCCCAGTTGTATGGCATAGCAAGGTTAGGAAATATCAAGGAAAGTAAGGCAAAAAGGACCAGTGGAAATCCTATCAGTAGGATAATCCGATAACTGTAAAGGAGAAGCAAAGTTTCACAAGAAGGGAACAAAAACACAAAATAGTAACATTTGGGTCGTCAAGATCATAAGGTTGAAAGTCAGCCGGGAAGTCATGGCAAGTCAAAGCAAGTCCAAAGAAGCAAGCCAGAGCAAAGTCGGAAACGGGAGCATGGCCAACAAGAATGCCAGCAGCTAACCACCATTTTTATATTAACAAATCTTTTTTTGATTAAAACAGGGGCAGAAATTTCTTGTATGTTTGTTGTAAGCAGGATCCCACCTGAAAAACAAGGGAATATCTTTCAAAGCCAGCAAGCAGGAACCCACCTGAAGAATAAGGGAATAGTTTTCAAAACTAGCAAGCAGGAGCCCACCTGAAGAATAAGGGAATATCTTTCAAACTTTAGCAAGCAGGATCCCACCTGAAGAACAAGGGAATATCTTTTCAAATACAGCAAGCAGACACCCACCTGGAAAACAAGGGAAGTATAATCCAAATTTTAGCCTTTAATTTTAATATCTGATAACACGATATGCCCAGTCACCATACTGGGCAGAAAATTTTCTTTGTTTGTCTATTTTTGTCACAATCAGGTACCCACCTGGAGAACAAGGGAATACCTTTTCAAGCAATTGCAAGCAGGAGCCCACCTGGAGAACAAGGGAATACCTTTTCAAGCAATTGCAAGCAGGAGCCCACCTGGAAAACAAGGGAATACCTTTTCAATCAATTGCAAGCAGGAGCCCACCTAGAGAACAAGAGAATACATTTTCAAGCAATTTCAAGCAGAAGCCCACCTGGAGAACAAGGGAATACATTTTCAAGCAATCGCAAGCAGGAGCCCACCTGGAGAACAAGGAAATACTTTTCAAGCATCGCAAGCAGGAGCCTGCCTGAAGAACAAAGGAATACCTTTCTCAAGCGTTGTAAGCAGGAGTCCACCTGAAAAATGGACATATATTTCAAATTGTATTATCAAGAATCATCAAAAGAATGGCAAAACATCGTCAAGGCAACAACAAGAATCCCGTTGAAAGAACACAAGATACAAGTTCAAGGCAGCACAAGATCAAGTTTGAAGGCATAGATAGGATTTCTTATAACTCATAGAGCATAGCTTAGGCTAGATTCTTTTTATCTTGACATGGTGTAATAAGGAGTCAGCAAGCAGTAACACCAGCAACAACAGTGAAATCATAGCTCCTGGTAGTCCCAGCTACCAGACACTCCTGAACTACACTGACCTGATTCCTGTTTAGCCCGGGATATGTAGGCAACCTCTGAAGCAGGGTGCGGTCAACTCTTTCAAAATGCTTCACATGGAATATAGGAACGGGCAAAAATCCCTCACTTCCGCTCACTTGTCTTTGCACGAAAACTCTTCGTGTTTCCGGGCAAAGAGGGGCAGCTGTGAGCACGTGATTTTTGCCTTAAGCAAATTATTCTCAAAAATTCAAACGAAGTGATTTTTCTTTATTTTTACAATTTTGTGTATTTTGGTGTTATTTTCTGATAATTGTTGCATTTTTGTGTTAATTGGTTGCATAATAATTCATATTAAAAAAAAATACAAAAAAATATGCATTTGCATTAGGAATTTAATTTCCCATTTTAGTATTAAATAGGTATTAATTCATTTTAGAATTCAAAGAAAATCACAAAAAATAGTTCACTTTAGCATTTTATTGTTTTAATTGAAAATTGCTACAAAATAGTTTTAAAAGGTAAGTTTAGGCCATTAATTAGTTTAGTTTAAAAAGTTTTATTTTTTTGCATCTTTATAAAATCCAGAAAATACAATACAAAAAAGGATAAAATACAAAAAAATACAAAAATAAAATAAAAAAGCAAAAGAAATGAAACAAATGGAGTAAAAATTGGGCTGTTATTTTGAGCCCAAATCATACGGATACACGCCCAATCCAAATTCCAGCCCAAATAACCCCATCCAGTCCAAGACCCTGAACCCAAAACGACGTCGTTTTGACGTCGTTAAATCACAGCCCTTCATGTTAATTAATCCAACGGCCTTTGATCAAACTCAGAGTTTAATATGAATGTCTGAAAATTTTCATAAACCTTGGACACTTGGTTTCCTTCCTCGTACCCAGTCTCCCTCGCCTGTAACGCCGGCCTTCCCTCTGCCTTTCTCCGCCACCCTCCGCCTTAACGCCGCTGGCCGAAAATTGCCGGTGGTGGCGTTGGAGCTCCAAATAAGCCCAAAATTACACCACCGGTGCTCCTTCACCTCCCCTTTTCATATCCGTGGCCCGTTTCTTTCAAATCTCAGCCTATCTTCTCAAAACTCAAATCTAAAATCCGGCCAAATCATAAATTCACCCAAATGACTCTAAACTTTCACCAGATAGTCTTCTCAT
Organism: Nicotiana glauca; assembly: GCA_026770625.1. NCBI lineage: Eukaryota > Viridiplantae > Streptophyta > Magnoliopsida > Solanales > Solanaceae > Nicotiana > Nicotiana glauca. The sequence goes on from MU762931.1 coordinate 10,065, forward strand.
CATCCTCTCCACAAATATGAGGTTATTTTCCCTCAAATCTCACCAGGCCTCCCCAAATTTCAAATCTAGGGTTCGAGGTCGTCAATTTGTTTCAAGTGTTCTGTTGGTTTCCAATTATTGTTAAATGTATATTTTCGACAAAATAGATATATAACAATAATTGGAAATTAAATTCAAGATCATCCAAGTCGAAGACCAAAAATTAGTAAGTTTCCGTTCGATTTGGTTTCGATTTTTGTTCAGTACTTGTTTTAGCTTTTGGTTTTATTTCGTTTGATTTGTTAAATCTGTTTTGAATCTGCCTTGATACATGTTTTAGTGTTTTTAGTTTTTTATTCTTTATTATATGTTCTATTATGATTTTAGGTATTAGTTCGATTCAGGTTTTAATAAATTATTCTGTTTAATTGACTTAGGTAGATAAATTGAATTCTTATGTCTATTTGTTTTTTGCTTGGAATTGTTTCAGATTCATTTCAGTTCATAATATTGCTTTAGTTTCAATACTTAATTTTTTATTAGCTGTTAATTCAATATTAATATTAATTAGTGTTAGTTAATTAGTGTTAAAAGTAGTTTGTTTGGATGTAGCTGACTCTAGTTAGTTTTGACCAAGGGTAGGGGGTTTGTTTAGTTAGCTAGGGTTAGTAATTCTAAGGGTTGGTCAGGGGTGTTTTAGGTATCAAAAATGGCATGTTTTGCCAAATTTGTAATTATAAAATGCAAGTAAGGGTACTATAGGCATTTACAATGGCATAAGAATAGGGTAAATGAAGGTAGAACCTTCCAGAACATTCCAAATAGGGTCTTAGTGTAAGTTTCTGCATTTGAATTGCAGTAACTTGAATAACAAGTTAAAAATAAAGGGTTGAATAAAAGAAATCTGAAAATTAGAAAAGGAAAAAAGTGTGAGTGTCTTCTAGAACCTTCTACTCTAGTTTGTGCCTATAAAAAAGCATCACTATGCCTTGAATAACAAGTTTGAACCTCTGAAAATTTCCCCTACTTTCCACCAGTTTTTTTTTTAGCTAAACTTTTAATTTCAAATTCAAAACTTCTCCTAGATATAAAAAATCCAAAAAACAACAGAAAACTTCCAAAAAATCAAAAAAAAAAAAAAACTGGTACATTGATCTTCCTTTGATCATTTTCTAAAAATTCATCTCTTAATTCAATTGGTTAATTCACTTAGCATTAAAATTAGCTTAGATTTCTTTGTTTCTGTTCTGTACTTGGAGACTTGGTGCAACTGAAGGTGTTTGGGATTCATTCAAGTTGTTGTTGAGTGTTTTTGAGTGCTGAAAATGTTTTGTAGCTTCCTCGTTTGATTTCAATTAATTTTGGGGGTCAATTAAGCTGGTTTTGATCATCTATGGGGTGTGTCAATCTCTGATTTCATTCCTGGGTTTTTGAGGAGCTGTTTTGGTTCAAATCTATTCCTGTTATTGCTGCTGACTTCTCTTACTGCTTCTTTCATTACCAAATCCAGGTACACCGCTGTAGCATCTCAAAATTTGGATTGAAATACAATGCTGCTCGTCTACTTCATTGCATTTCACAATTCTATTGCATCTTCATGTGATTAAAATTGGAACGTGTGATTGTATATTGATGTTAGTCTGTAGTTGTTACACTGAAGTTGATTAGGACCGTTAGTAGAGTTAGGACTGTTTGGGATTGTAATTAAGGACTGTTTGGATTATGGACTGTTAAAGTAATTTGATTACTTCTTCTAATTGTAGGAGTTGTATATTCAGTAGTATTAGTTTGCATTAGTTTAAACTTCCGAATTCAAGTTGCCATGTATGAATTTGAAATAAGAGATTTAGGAATTAGAAACTAGCTATGATCTCACTCGTGAATTAAATGGCAGAAATCGTGGTTGAATATGTGTGATTCGTTAAAAATTAAGTATAGGCAATCCATTTTCATTTAGCATCATTTACTATCGAGTTTCAATTTTCGTTATGTGGTCACATTAACGTTCAGTTAAAGTTCATGAATCAACGCTCTAATAGGAATGAACAAACAGTAGGGAATTCGAAGATCAAACTAGTATGCATCATGTTTGGAATTATGTGTGAGATTATCTAAGATGTGCTGGAGATGTTAAGTGTACTTATGTGTTAAATTCAGTACTGCAATAGCCTAAAGTGATATCAATTTCAAATGCAAACTCAGAATTATGAGTTGATGTAAGTATAGAGTTAATTCACAAATTAATTGTCTCCTGTACTGGTTGGTTAAACTAGGCTGTTATAATTCTTGAAGTCCAAATAACTCCTGCCCAACTTCAAACCTCCTCTATCTTATTGATTGGAAGGTTAAGGCCCAGAGCTAGTAATAGCTCAAGAAATAATAGACTTCGTTGCCACTGGACTAGGCCGAGGTCATTTGGGCCTGAACGTTTTTTAAATATAAGGTTAATATTGCAACAGGGTCTTTGGGCCTTTGAGTTGAGTAGCACACTTGAGCTAAGAGGTGTCACCTTTTGTTCAAATGTGGACTCGAACTTGAGGCCCATTTTCCTTGATTATTTTTAATAGCAATTGATAATGCTAATTAATTAGGCCCTTTCAGAGACAAAAAATAAATAGAGAATTGTAGTTTGCTCTAGGTTGGCCTTTAAATAATAAAATGAGATGAGCCTCGCCAAGCAAAAACATATAAATTGCGGGGCCCTCATTAATTACTTAATTAAAAAAAATACTTAGTATTTGGGACGGGCCGTTTAGCAAATTTCACGGCCTCCCCAAAATATAATAACACGTTAGCCGCTTTAGGCGCGTCCTTTAATAAAATTACCTTCCTAATACGGGTGTGCATTTCATGCGACCCAAATCCAAATCCGAAAACGTTAAATAAGAATGTTTCGAGGATCCGGGTGCATTTCATGTGACGTGATACGAAAATATATTCTTAAATAACGTTCACTTTCTTAAATGAAAATAATTGATAAAAAGCGGTAAATAATTTTAAAATTGCACTGTAAGCTTAATATGTATTAAAATCAAAATTTAGCCAAATATAGTAGTTGAGCGACCGTGCTAGAACCATGGAATTCGAGAATGCCTAACACCTTCTCCGGGGTTAACAGAATTCCTTACCCGGATTTCTGGTTCGCGACTGTTAAACAGAGTCAAACCCTTTCCTCGATTCGGGATTCAAATTGGTGACTTGGGATATCATAAATCTCCCAAGTGGCGACTCTGATTCTTAAATAAAACGAATCCCGTTTCGATTGTCCTTTAATTGGAAAAACTCCTTCTTTATTATATCCTTTCCTCGGGGTGTAGTAAAGCTGCGGACAAAGGAGGTGTGACAATTATCAAATATCATATCCTAAGGGGAATTTCTCCCACACAAGGTTAGGCAAGCCACTTACCTCGAACAAGCTCAAATCAGCCCGAAATCACGCTTTTGCCACGAGTCTCCGACTCCAAATGGCCCAAATAAATTCAATTCAATTGCATATTGTAAATAACACCTCAAGTAACTGATTCTACAATTAAATTCTAAGCTAATACGTGAAATTAGGTAAATTAACCAAAATGCCCCTCAGTCCCGCGTCTCGAAATCGGGCAAAATTTACGTTTTCAGAAATCTCGTACTCTCATGAGTCCAACCATACCAAAATTATCCAAATCCGACGTCAAATTTCAAATCAAAACTCAATTTCTTGGTCTAAGAAATTTTTCCCATATTTCATACAATTTCAGAAATTAAAGGATGAATTCATGTTTAGATTAATGGGTTACAAGCAAAAAGGAGTTAAGAATCATTACCCGCAAACTCTCTTCGAAAATCTCTCTAAAATTTGCCTCTTACCGAGCTCCCAATGCCAATTTTGTGATATGAACTCAAAACCCTCGATTTTGAACTTAAACATTCTGCCCAGATTTTCTTTCTTCGCGAACGTGGTTAAAGCCTCGCGTTCGCGAAGCACAAAATAACTTTGACCGTTTCTTCCGTCTTCGCGAACGCGTCCTCTACATCGCGAACTTGATGCTTTGCACATGCATACCTTCGCGATCTCTTCCCTCCTATCGCGAGCGTGATGCATTAAATTTAATGAAAACTTAGCCACTCATTTTCTTCTATGCGAACGCGACAGCACCCACGCGAATGCGGTGCACAAACCCTTAGCCCTTCGTGAACGTGGTCCCCCTCTCACAAATGCGAAGGCTTAAACTTCACCTTCCTCAACTGACTCTTTGCGAACGTGATGGTCCTCTTGCGAACGCGAAGGGTGAAATTACTCTGCAACAACTGAACAAAAATCTGCAACTTTTTAACAATAAAAAATGATCCGTTGAGCATCCGAAAACACACCCGAGGCCCGCGGGACCTCAACAAAGGCACCAACATAACCTAAAACATCATTCAAACTTGCTCCAACCTTCAAAACGCTAAAAACAACACCAAAATACCTATTCTTTATCGAATTCAAGCCTAAATTTTAGAAAACTCTATAAAACACACTTTCGATCAAAAAGTCTATCAAACCTCGTCCGAATAACCTGAAATTTCGCGCACACATCCCAATTGAATATTGGTTTCCTGATAATTCTCTTGAGATTTTGCTTTATCTGTTAACACCCGAAGCATGTTTCCCCCTCCCATCTTTATTTGTTTGTTTTTGCTTTATTTTTCGCCGTATACTATACAACTGCACAGGTTTATTTGATGGTTTGGTCCTAGCCTCGTCACTACTTTGCCGGGGTTAGGCTAGGCACTTACCAACATATGGGGTCGGTTGTGCTGATACTACACTCTGTGCTCTTTTGCACAGATCCAGGTACCGGATAGCGGTAGTAGCTTGGAAGCTAGTCTTCAGTTCACTGAGACACCGAGGTAGCCTTGCAGGCATCCGCAGGCCTAACGTCTCCTCTGTCTTTATTTATGTTCTATTATCTCTTGTGTTCGAGTAGGCGCCATTACGACCCCCGAGGGTGGGAAATTCAGGTCGTGACAAGTTGGTATCAAAGCTCTAGGTTACATAGGTCTCACAATTCACGGACAAGCTCAGTAGAGTCGGGGGAATCGGTACAGAGACGTCTGTATTTATCCCCTAGAGGCTATAAAGTTAGTAAAAGTTTCACATCTATTCTTTCTTGTCATGCGATTTTGTTCTCTCAAAGCTAAATTAAAACCTCTACTCTGGTCCTTTCGTAAATGGCGAGGTCACGTATCACTTTTTGAGCCGAGCAGCAGCATAGACCAGTGATAGATCAGCTATGTCTTCGGAGGCTTTATGGAGGTTGGATATTACATTCAATGGTGCATCTACTGAGGATCCCTAGGATTTTGAATGCAGCCGTCATGAGGTTCTTAGAAATATGGGGGTAGTTGAGACCAACGGGGTCGATTTTGCCACTTTTTGCCTGTTTAGATCCACCAAGACTTGGTGAAGAGATTATCACTTAGCTAGACTAGCTGGATCGCCAGCTTCGACTCGGGAGCAGTTCACGCAGCTATTTTTGGAGGAGTTTCTCCACACCACTCAAAGAGAGGTATTATAGTTGGAGGTAGAGGTATTAGAGATGGAGGTAGAGATGCTAGAGGTGGAGGTAAAGGTATTAGAGGTAGAGGTGCATGTATTGTTCTGGTTTGTGGTAGAGAAGCTTCGGTTTTATTTTACATCGTATCTGGTTGTGTCTAGTGATTTTTTTGTGGTGAACCATGTCCATTGTTCATGTATAGTGGTGATTGGAGGTTTAGAGACTCATGTATATTTGCTTCTTCTGGACATGGACGAATTCAGTGTTATATTAGGATGGACTCGTTATCACCCTACCATGCTATCTTGGACTGCCATGCCAAGACTGTGACCTTAGCTTTACCGGTTATGCCTCGATTAAAGTGGAGAGGGACTCATGGTCATTCTACCCGTAGTGTTATATCATATGTGAAGGCTCGGCGTATGGTCGAGAAGGGGTGTTTGGCCTATTTAGCCTATGTTCGTAATTCTAGTGCTGAGGTTCCCTCTATTGATTATGTGCCCGTTGTTCATGAGTTCCCTGATGTTTTTCCTTCAGACCCGCCAGGTATTCCACCCGACAGGGATATTGATTTCTACATTGATCTGGTACTGGGCACTCAGCCCATTTCTATCCCACCGTATCGTAAGGCGTCGCCTGAGTTAAAAGAGTTAAAGGAATAGTTACAGGATTTTCTTGATAAGGGTTTTATTAGACCCAGTGTTTTGCCTTGGGTGAGCCGGTGTTGTTTGTCAAGAAGAAGGACAGATCGATGAGAATATGTATTGATTACCGGCAATTAAATAAGGTAACGATCAGGAATAAATATCCATTGCCGAAAATTGATGATTTGTTCGACCAGCTTCAGGGTGCCAGGATATTTTCCAAGATTGACTTGCGTTCTGGCTACCATCAGTTGAGGATCAGGGCATCCGATGTCCCTAAGATAGCTTTTCGCATTCGGTACGGGCAGTATGAGTTCTTGGTTATGTCATTCGGGTTGACAAATGCCCCACCAACTTTTATGGACTTGATGAATCGAGTGTTCAGGCCTTATTTGGATTCGTTTGTGATAGTCTTCATTGATGATATATTGATATATTCCCGCAGCCAGGAGGATCACGAGCAATATCTTAGAGTGATTTTTCAGACTCTGAAGGATAGATAGTTATATGCAAAATTCTCGAAGTATGAGTTCTGGTTGAGTTCAGTTGCATTTATGGGTCATGTTGTGTTATCAGAAGGTATTCAGGTTGATCCAAAGAAGATTGAGGCAGTCAAGAACTGGCCTAGACCAGCATCAGCTACAAAGATTCGGAGTTTCTTGGGATTAGTAGGCTACTATCGTCAGTTCGTAGAGGGGTTTTCATCTATTGTAGCCCCGAAGATCAGGTTGATCCAGAAGGGTGCCTAGTCTAGATGGTCAGATGAGTGTGAGGCGAGCGTTCAAAAGCACAAGACAGATCTGACTATGGCACTGGAGTAGGTTTTGCCCACAGGTTTAAGGCCCTATACAGTTTATTGTGGTGCTTCACGTATTGGGCTTGGTGCAGTGTTGATGCGAGAATGGCATTGCCTATGCTTCGCAAAAGTTGAAGATTCACGAGGAGAACTATCTAGTTCATGAATTGGGGTTAGCCTCCATATTTCACACATTGAAAATTTGGAGGCACTATCAGTATGGCGTGACATGTGAGGTGTTCGCGGACGACAAGAGTCTTCAGTATTGTTCTAGCAAAAGGAGTTGAATTTTAGGCAGCGGAGGTGGTTGGAGTTGTTGAAGGATTTTGATATCACCATTTTATATCATTCGGGAAAGGCCAATGTGGTGGCCGATACTTTGAGTAGGAAGTCAGCACATTTCATTCATGTGGCAGTCTCCTATTCTTCTGAGAGGTTAGCTGAGATCTACATTCGGGAGATTGTTCGCCTTTATGGTGTAACCGTATCTATCATTTTGGACCGGGGTACGCACTTTACCTTGCACTTTTGGAGGGCATTTCAGTGAGAGTTGGGCACACAGGTTGATTTGAGCATATCGTTTCATCCCCAGACGGACGGTCAGTCCGAGCGGACTATTTAGATCTTAGAGGATATGCTTCAAGCTTGTGTTATTGACTTTGGAGGTTCGTGGGACCAATTTTTGCCTTTAGCAGAGTTTGCCTACGACAACAACTACCAGTCGAGCATCCAGATGGCTCCTTATGAGGCTTTATATGGTAGGCGGTGTTGGTCTCCGGTTGGATGGTTTGAGCTGGAAGAGGCTCGGTTATTATGTACGGATCTGGTTCAAGAGGCCTTGGACAAGGTCAGGATCATCCAGGATAGGCTTCATTCAGCTCAGTCCAGGCAAAAGAGTTATGCAGACCATAAGGCTCGAGATGTGGCTTTTATGATTGGTGAGCGGGTACTACTCTGAGTGTCGCCTATGAAAGGCGTGATGAGATTTGAGAAGAAGGGAAAGCTTAGCCCTAGGTTCATTGTTCCGTTTGAGATTCTTGATCGAGTGGGAGAGGTGGCTTATAGACTTGCTTTGCCGTCGAGCTTATCAGCCGTGCATCCAGTATTTCATGTGTCCATGCTTCGGAGGTATCACGATGATCCAGCACACGTGTTAGATTTCAGCACTGTCCAGTTGGACAAGGATTTGTCTTACGAGGAGGAGCCGGTAGCTATTCTAGACCGATAGTTTCGTCAGTTGAGATCCAAGAGTTTCCCTTCTATTCGTGTCCAATGGAGAGGTCAACCTCCTGAGGCATCGACCTGGGAGTCCGAGTCCGATATGCGGAGCCGTTATCCTCATCTTTCCCCCGACTCAGGTAATTCTCTCTTTTGTCCGTTCGAGGACAAACGAATGTTTTAGAGGTGGAGAATGTGACGACCCAAAGAGGTCATCACTTGTTTTAAATTAATTTTGTGATCCTGAAGCCTTGAAAACCTCATTTATAATCACCTCGATTTGCGTGCACAGTCTGGGCGCATAACCAAAAAGCTTAAATATGAAATTCTGTGAAAAATGCTAAATTTTGGTATTAAAATGAATAAATTTGACTTCGGTCAACATTTTGCGCAAATGGGCCCGGACCCGTGATTGGACGATCCCGGAGGTTCCATAGAAAAATATGGGACTCGGGCGTGTGCCTGGAATCAAATTCTAAGGTCCCGAGCCCGAGAAATAAATTTTAAAGGAAATTGTTTTTCTAAAATTGTTAAGGAAAATTTAAATGATATTTGATTGGAACGTGTTGGTATCGGGCCCGTATTTTGGTTCCGGTGCTCGGTACAAGTCTTATATATGTTTTAACTACTTCCTGTAAAGTTTGGCTAAAATCGAATGTCGTTTGACGTGTTTCGAACTTAAAGTTCTAAAAATTGAAACTTGATGAAGTTTTTGGAAAAACTCTTGATTTTGATGCTTGATTCAGTGTTTTTGATGTTATTATGGAAATTTGATTGCACGGGTAAGTTAGTAGGATGTTGTTGAGTTAGTTCATATGTTTGGTTAGGAGCCCCGAGGGCTCGGGTGTGTTTTGGATAGGTGTCGGAGTGTTTTTGAACTTAAGAAATTGCAGAAAATCTGTTGTTGCTGGTGTATAGATAATTTGTTCTATGCGATCGCATACTTTCTTACGCGATCGCGTAAAGTTAAGTTGTGAGGTTCATTTTCTGTTCTATGCGATCGCATTGTCTATCCTGCGATCGCAATGCATTAGCCCAAGCTGGAGGAGGAATTCATTTTACTCCATGAGATCGCAATACCTTGTCTGCGATCGCAGTGCTCAGCTTCCTTTAACCCTATGCGATCGCGTAGCCTTGTCTGCGATCGCAAAGCCCTATCCCCTTTATTCTATGCGATCGCACTCCTTTGTCCGCGATCGCATAAGCCAAATTCGCCCAGTCATTTTAAAAGTCCAGAAACAGTAACCTTATTGGATTTACACAAAAATTTCATAACTCCTTCTTTTCCAAACTTCTTGGGGCGATTTTTGAAGCGATTCTTCACCAAAACCTCTTGGGTTAGTAATTCTTAGCTTATTTTCTTCCATTTCCTTCAATATCTAATGAATTTCTAGGCCTAAAACATGTGATTTAAGGTAGAAAATTGAGTATTTGGGTAGAGTTAGGGCTTTTTAATTAATTGTGATTTAGAACTCATTTTGGGGTCGAATTTTGAAAATAATTATATATTCAGGCTCGTGGATGTATGGGTGATTTCGAATCTCGTGTTTTGACCAAGCAGGTCCGGGGTCGATTTTTGAGTTTTTGGGAAAAATGATGGGAAAGCTATAATTAAGCATTGGGTTTGTATTGTTTAGCATTTATTGATGTATTAAAGTCATTATTATATAGATACAATTGATTTGGAGCCAAACTCGAGAGGAAAAGCGGTAATTGAGGAGTGAATTGACTGTGGAAGTTTGAGGTAAGTATTTGGTTTAACCTTAGCTTGAGGGAGTAGGAGTTGAGTCCTATTTTCTATATGGTAATTGTCGAGTACGACGTATAAGCATGGTGACGAGTATCTATACGTTGGTGTCTAGCATGACCGTGAGTCTTTAAATTGTGAATATCTTGATTTCGTTGTATTTCTCTTGCCTTAGTGATGATTCCTATTTGTTGTGAAAAGCTTGTGAAAGGAAATTGTGACCTATGAACATCGAGGAGCATTGGCTCAAGTTATATTACAATTGTGAACGTATATGAAATGGTTGAATCCTTTGGAGCATTAGCTAAAGTGGTAAAGTGAGATATGAAATAAAAGTAAAAGGAAGAGAAAGAGTAATTAAATTGTTCCCTTGCCGGGATATTATTGCTTATTGATTATTTTTCCTTGCCGAGACGTTGAGATTATTAATGTGGTACCCTTGCCGGGATTTAATGGTTTAATTGTGTTCCCTTGCAGGGATTTCTATTATTATTTTGTTTATTCCCTTGCCTCTTGTTTGTGATTGCTGCTTGGGTGAGGAAGAGCGTAAGCACGAAGGGTGATGCCATGCACTTATTGTTGTTTGTTATGATTTCTTGTTATTATCAGTTCAAGTGCATTAATTGTCTTATTCCACTATTACTGTGATTCTTATGTTGACATTTCCTTTATTGTGTTACTTGTTATTACTGGGTCAAGTTATCCTTGCGCAACATTACGCCTTGAATTTATGCTTTAATTGCTACATATTTATGTGAATTAATTGTTACTTGACATTTAGCATAAAAAATATTAAATTGCCTAATTGCTCTTAACTGCTACTTGTCATTATTTGTTTTACTCAGTGATTCATAATTTTTGTGTACTTGTTGTCTTATGAATTCGTATTAATTATTTTGTTTGTTGGAGTAAATTTCATTTGGAAGGACTGTTAATATAATGAAATGGGAGCGGTTGGTATGCCTACCATAAGATTTAATGAAATTGGAGCGGGTGGTATGCCTACCACAAGATATGAGAAATAGGATCGGGTTGCACGCTTGCAACGAGTTGTGAACCGAGAATGAAATCTGCCTTTGTTTTCCTTATCCTTGTTAGAAATTGAATATTGGTTTCCTGATAATTCTCTTGAGATTCTGCTTTATCTATTAACACCCGAAGCATGTTTCCCCCTCCTATCTTTATTTGTTTCTTTTTTATTTATTTTCCGCGGTATACTATACAACTGCATAGGTTTATTTGATAGTCTAGTTCAAGCTTCGTCACTACTTCATCGGGGTTAGGCTAGGCACTTACCAGTACATGTGATCTGTTGTGTTAATACTACACTATCTGATCTTATGTACAGATCCAGGTACTGGATATCAGTAGTAGCTCGGAAGCCAGCCTTCAGTTCACTGAGACACTGAGGTGGCCTTGTAGGCGTCCGCAGGCCCAATGTCTCCTCTATCTTTATTTATGTTCTGTTATCTCTTGTGTTCGAGTAGGCGCCATCACGACCCCCGAGGGTGGGAAATTTGACTCGTGACATCTAATTATAACAAAATTTCAAATATCGGTCACAAGCACGCTAAGTGCATAATACCATCTCTGGGAGACATATAGTGCCATAGGCTACAAAACTGAAACACAACTAATGTACGATACACAATCTGAATCTCGAGAGCCATCCTGCTCATATAACATCATATCAATGCGGGACCTCAACACATAAGAATTTTATCAAGTCGTCTCACAACTCATACAACGCAATATATCATTACATTAAATAGCTGATGACGAGATAGTACCCCGACTACTCGTCCAAAGGAGCACATTGCTGAAATGCACATATCTGGCCTGATATAGAGCCCGTATTCACATTTAGATCCATCCACAGACCTCAAGCTGGTTCTGATCACACTGAACTAGGCTAATAACCTTTCGAAGGTCCGTTATAACCCCCTTTTTCTCATAACATACAATAACTATCATCACAACTGAGCAATCCTCTACGGTCCACAACCCAATAAATCGAGTGCCCTTTAAGCATAAATTCTCAAATTAATAATATCAACACCGTCTTCATACTTGATTTAAATCTTCAGTCAATCAAGTGAGTACATGCCATACCTATACAATCTTCCTGTGGGGCACGACCTTTTGTAACAGACAAAAGATATGCGTAACCATATCACCAGATACACTAACGCCGAGAAGTGTTCAAGAATCCATAACTAGGATGCAAGGTCTTTTTCACAAAACAACGATCTCATGTGACGCTGAAGACGATACCCACTTATTTGAAACATTGAAATTCCTTTATTGCTCATCCGAGCTCGCGACATTCCTGTCAACACCGAACTGCAACCTTGATCCTCACTTTAAAATCCACATCGCAAACTGTACCAATTTGCCAAAATATGATAAAACATGATTTTTCATCATGACTCCGTAACCACTAATAGATTAACACTTCATCGTATAAAACTTTTCATTTAAATAATGTCAGAAGGACCATAGCAACACACAGGTGAATTCCCATAACTGTAGAAGGTGCATAAGTAGTGGTCTAAGCCACCATAGCCCCTTCCGGGATCCGCCTATGCATGACAGCCCATAACAGTGCAATGCTTCTGAATAACATCAATTACAGTAATCTATAAACCTCACACATGCTGTCACAAATCACTTGCATAGCTCGATCATGATGAAGGAAATAATCACTACCACCAATATGAAAATTCAACTATGGCTAACCAATCTACCTTCTTCCAAATTAATTCTTGATTGCCTTAGAATAGTAATAACTCCATTCAACACATAACACACTCCATCCGCACTCATCCCGAGTGATGTTGAATCACGAGACCATGCTGTCTCAAATTCCACGAACCATTCCATACATCCCAAATGCTATAGTGCGAGTCAAAACATCCTAGAACATTCCGTGCCTCTTCTCATAAGCTGCTACAAAGCTTGATTCTTAACCGTAGGCTCGAAATCATTAGACACCATGCTTTGCCCTTTTTGAACCTACTAGATCCGTTGTTAAGAGCTACCTCCTCTGACTTGGCCCCAAATATAATCAACTCCATGAATCTTGTAGCACATGAATACCCTCTCAACGAAACACCCCAAGTATGAGCATGAGCCAATAAGGCCAACCATAGCATACCTATAACAGTTCCTTTCTGAAATTTACACTTGCACTTTTTTTTCAGTGGCTTAAATTACTTGCCAATACGCTGATAACCCGAATCCTCAAAAGAAGAGAATCATAAAATCCAATCGTAGGTGGTGGACTCTCCCACTTAGCTTGAGGCCACTATTACACAACTCTGAATTTCACCAGGATTCCTTATCTCTTATTGAAATAACCATGCACAATTGATAGCAAAAATTCTTGGAATCTTCTTGTAAAACCCCTTTCATACTCTAAATCATAAACCACATTCGCACGACCAATCTCTTTGCGGAACAAGTCCATTCACTCCTCGTGGACACCAGCTAAATGTGCGGCAACAACTTTCCAATTCAAAGTTAGGCAGTACCCTTCCTCGTTTCAAGCAGCTCATTTCCATTATATCAAACCTCCTGCCGCATAATAGTCCATACTTCAAATTAATCCGCAGACCCCCAATAACCAATCACCAAAATTCCCAAGTCGCTCCAAACTCTCCTTGAGGTGTGTAGGCATCCTAGCACAAAGCCCATATGCAAATCCACCACTCTCCCACTTTGGCGGAGCTTGCCCTCTAATCGACCACTCGACCTCTGCTTCTTATACCTGGCCTTCTAGAGATTTTAACCACCGCCTGACTCTCCCGATATGTCTTTCCCAGTCCTTTGCTACTTAGTTGTTGCCTTAATAAAATCTATCTTCGTAGCACTTTCACCAACAAATCGATACTAACTTTAAACCTTTCCAGAGATCATCTTTTTCGAGCCGTCAACAGTAGAAACACTGATTCAATCCTGAACCACTACACCCCGCGATACCCAACATCTATTTTTCCAATATTATTTCACAATATCGTGCCCCAAGGGAGCATTGTAGAAGACCATAACACCGGCGAAATTAACACATACAATCAAGGATGACGACACTACATCGTAGATAAGAATTCCACCACGCTCGAAATTACCAAGTCTCATTTCTCCATCACCCCAAATCTGGACATTCATAGGTCGATTGTTTTTCCTCCGCCAAAAGTGAGATATCATATCTCTAAATCGTATACTAAGTAGAAACATCCAACACCACATTTACAGTACCATTACAATTCTTCAATTCTCGATTTATAACAAGCGGTTCGTGTTGCGTAAGATTAAGTAGGAAGGAAACATGGGCATAAGCCTCAAGGAATCAAGTCGCACGATGAGGAAATCAAGAAGTGGAAATTTTTCTAATAGTTACATAGCCTCTCATAGATAAGCACAGACGTCTCCGTGCCGATCAACGAGACTCTAATAAACTGGCTTGTGATCCATGACTCCTATGAACCTAGAGCTCTGATAACAACTTGTCACAACCCCAGTTCACCCTCCGTGAACTATCGTGACGACACCTAGTCTCTACGACTAGGTAAGCCTAACAATGCAGAACATAAGCAAAACTTGTGGAAGAAATAATCAAAACAATAAATAACCGAAATAAGCGATATATAAAATGCCGCTCGACATGTACAATACTTAAATTCTCCAAACCAATACGTACTCCCAAAACCCGAAAACCCATGATTCACAAGCTAAGAAATACTATAAAGCTCTAACTTCGGAATGTCTAACAAGAACAGAGAATACAGAAGGGCTAAATACTAATGCAGGAATAGAAAAAGACTCGGTCTGCAGACGCGGCAGATATACCTCGAAGTCGTTAGAGCAGTCGCCTCACCTTAGGGGTGATAGGACTAGATAGAAGTACCTGGATCAGCACATGAAAAACATGCACAAAAAGGCCATGAGTACACCACCGCGGTACGCAGTAAGTGCCAAGCCTAACCTCGGTTGAGTAATAATGAGAAAGGTCAGGTCCCTACGGAGATAAGATAAAATATAATGTATAATAGGATAAGATAAGAAATTTAGTTGCAAGTTGACAATAAAAATTTAATATGAGAAAGTAAGGAATGCAATGACCGAAATAGAGGCCTAAACGATCATAAGGATAATAACCAGGGATCTCTCAATATCCCATGGATCTCTTGGTATCCTCAATTTGTACCAGGGATCTCTTAGTATCCCGAGGATCTTTTGGTATCCTCAATATATGCTAGGGATCTCTTGGTATCCCGAGGATCTCTTAGTATCCTCAATATATATGCTAGGGTTCTCTTGGTATCTCGAGGATCTCTTGGTATCCTCAATATATGCTAGGGATCTCTTGGTATCTCGATTATATGTGCCGGAGATCTCTTAGTATCCCGCACTATAGTCCAAATCAATATATATGCAGGGGAAGCTCCCGGGATACCGTCCCCGTAGTCCCAAAGTAAACATGCAGCAACAACACGAAGAATACACATGTAAATCCAAATTCCATATCAAGGTAAAGCAGATATTTCTAGCCTAGCATGTTGCACATAATCCAAATAAGGCATTTTAAAACAAATAGGCAATTAAGTCAACTAGGCATGCTTTTCTAACTAACAACAGGCTAAATTTGCAAGTGGAATAAAACAGGAAAGAAAGGAAACTGAGTTTAAATACCTAAAGTAAAACTGGGTTTTCAAGAATTAGCTCAAGTATGCACTCGTCACATCACGTACAAGGCATTTCAATTATCAAATATCATATCCTAAGGGGAAGGTCCCCCACACAGGGTTAGGAAAGCAACTAACCTCGAACAAGCTCAAATCAACTCGAAATCATGCTTTTGCCACAAGTATCCGACTCCAAATGGCCCAAATCTATTCAATTCAATTGTATATTATAAATAACACCTCAAGTAACTGATTCTACAATTATAATCTAAGCTAATACGTGAAATTAGGTAAAATGACCAAAATGCCCCTCAGGCCCGCTTCTCTGAATCGAGTAAAATTTACGTTTTCACGAACCTCGTACTCTCACGAGTCCAACCATACCAAAAGTATCTAAATCCGACGTCAAATTCCCAATCAAAACTCAATTTCTTGTTCTAACAACTTTTCCTCAATTTTCATACAATTTCAGAAGTTAAAGGATAAATTCATGTTTAGATTAATGTGTTACAAGCAAAAAGGAGTTAAGAGTCATTACCCGTAAACTCTCTTCGTAAATCTCTCCAAAATTCGCCTCTTATCGAGCTCCCAATGCCAATTTTCTGATATGAACTTAAAACCCTCGATTTTGAACTTAAGCATTCTGCCCAGATATCTCCTTCTTCGCGAACACGGTCAAAGCCTCACGTTCACGAAGCACAAAATAACATTGACCGTTTCTTCCTTCTTTGTGAATGCGTCCTCTACATCACAAATGCGTTTCTTTGCACATGCAGGCCTTCACGATCACGTTCCTCCTATCGCGAACGCGATGCATTAAATTTAATGGAAACTTAGCCGCTCATTTTCTTCTATGCAAATGCGACAGCACCCACGCGAATGCGGTGCACAAACACTTAGCCCTTCGGGAACGCGGTCCCCCTCTCGAGAATGCGAAGGCTTAAACTTGACCTTCCTCAACTGACTCTTCGCGAACGCGAAGGGTAAAATTACTCTACAACAGCTGAACAAAAATCTGCAACTTTTTAACAACTAAAAATGATCTGTTAAGCATTTGAAAACACACCCAAGGCCCCAACATAACCTAAAACGTGATTCAAACTTGCTCGAACCTTCGGAACGCTACAAACAACACCAAAACACCTATTCTTCATCGAATTCAAGCCTAAATTTTCAAAAACTCTATATAACACACTTTCGATCAAAAAGTCTATCAAACCTCGTCCAAATGACCTGAAATTTCATGCACACATCCCAATTGACATGACAAAGCTACTGAAACTCTCAGAATTCCATTCCGACCCTCAGATCAAAATCTCGCTATCGGACAGGAAGCTTCAAAAATTCAACTTTCAGCATTTCAAGCCAAAATTAGCTACGGACCTCCAAAACACATTCCGATCACGCTCCTAACCTCGAAATCACCTAACGGAGCTAACGAGACCATAATATTTCCATTTCGAGGTCGTCTTCACACTATTATGAAAACAGTCAACTTTCCAACACTTAAGCTCTCATTTAAGGACTAAGTGTCCCAAAACTCTTCGAAACTTAAAATTGAATATCCCGGCAAATAAAAATAGTACAAATACACTCGGGGGAAATAGATAATAGGGGATAGGGGCGTTAATTCTTAAGACGACCGGACTGTTCGTCACATCCTCCTACACTTAAACAATCGTTCATCCTCGAACGAGCATAGAGACATACCTGAAGTGAAGCTGCTCATGGCCCCAAACTGCTGAGCGACACGCTAGAGCGCAAAATGACCTATCAGGTCGTTACGTCCTCTCCCACTTAAACATACATTTATCCTCGAACGTGCTAAGAATTGTTTTGGCGTTGTCCGAAACCACTATTTAATAACTCGAGCACCTACACGTGCTACCACAACTCAGCTGGGTACCCTAGCTCGATAAATCTTAAGATATCCTTTTTCATTTAAGCAAATACACCTTTGAGCCCAATCCCTACATACATAATTCTCTGCCAGGCCTGTGCCAACATATGCCCACCGTATCAACAACTACCCGCAGAACCAAAACATGACTGCATACCTTAGCTGAATTCACACCTTGCACCACTTTACTCAAAGGATCACAATAACATTCTCTGATCAAATTAGTCAAAATTCCACTAATCTGATGCTCTCCTTGCACCTCATGACCCACATAGGTCTTGCCCTAGCTCTTACAACACCGCCAAGATGGAAGAATGTGTAGAAATTAATACCCAACTGCTGAATCAACAAATCATTAGGTCTATACTCCTGATACGAACCATCACCTCATTCCGAACCAAATAATGGTCTTAGTTCCTTAATATTATTAATATAATCAGATTGCAATGATCCTAAATCCAATGATCTCGTCTCACCCAATACGAACCGCTCAGACAATAAGCCACCCTCGGACATGATCAAAAGTCTCATATGATGCCACAACGTGCCGATAGGCTATGAACTTGAATGTGACAAAAGGAAAACGAACTCTAGAAGAAATTACTCAACTTACGCACTAATATGAACTTTGCTTAGAAAATAGGAAGGAACGCATAAAAATATAGCATGTAGAAATCTGTACTCAACATCACACTGTTGCGGCGTGCAACCCAATCCAAATAACATACCCATGGCGGCGTGCCACTCGGTCTACACATAGAATTCATATAAGGAGATATACATCGAGCTAAACTGCTCATTATAGCAAAGTTTCGAATATCGGTCACAAGCACGCTAAGTGCATAATACCATCCTATGGAGACATATAGTGCCATAGGTTACAAAACTCAAACACAACTGAGGTGCGATACACGATCTGAATCTCGAGAGCTATCCTGCTCATACAACATCATTTCTACGCGGGACCTCAACACATAAGAATTTCATCAAGCCGTCTCACAACTCATGCAATGCAATATATCATTGCATGAAATAGCTGATGATGAGATAGTACCCCGACTACTGGTCCAAAGGAGTGCATTGCTGAAATGAACACATTTGGCCTGATATAGAGTCCATATTCACATTTAGATCCATCCACAAACCTCAAGCTGGTTCTGATCGCACTGAACTAGGCTAATAACCTTTCGAAGGTCCATAATAACCCCTTTTTCTCATAACATACAAGAACTATCATCATAACCGGGCAATCCTCCATGGTCCACAACCAAATAAGTCGAGTGCCCTCCAAGCATAAATTCTCAAATTAAGGATATCACCACCATCTTCATACTTGATTTATGTTCTATGTGGCACACTCCCACAACCTTCCATAACAGACAACAAATATGCGTATCCATACCACCAGCTGTACTAATGTTGAGAAGTGTTCAAGAATCCATAACCAGGATGCGAGGTCTTTTTCCCAAAACATCGATCTTAGGTGACGCTAAAGACGATACCCACTTACTTTAAACATCAAAATTCCTTTATTGCTCATCCGAGCTCGCGACTTCCCGTCAGCACCGAACTGCAATCTTGATCCTCACTTCAAATTCCACACCACAAATTGTACCAACATGCCAAAATATGATAAAACACGATTTTTCATCACGACTCCGTAACCACTAATAGATTAACACTTCATCGTATAAAACTTTTCATTTGACTCACGTCAGGAGAACCATAGCAATACACAGGTAAATTCCCATAACAGTAGAATGTGCAAATCTCTAAATAGTGGTATAAGCCACCATAGCCCCTTTCGGGATCCGCCTATACATGACAGGCCATAATAGTGGAATGTTTCTGAATAATATCAATTACAGCAATTAACAAACCTCACACGTGCTGTCACAAATCACTTGAATAACTTGATCACATTGAAGGAAATGATCACTACCACCTATATGCCAATTCAAATACGACTAACCAATCTACCTTCTTCCAAATTAATTCTTGACTGCCTTAGAAATAATAATAACTCCATTCTACACTTAACAACCTCCATCCACACTCATCCCGAGTGACGTTGAATCACGAGACCATGCTGTCTCAAATTTCACGAACCATTTCATACCTCCCAAATGCTATAGTGCGAGTCAAAACATCCTAGAACATTCCGTGCCTCTTCTCATAAGCTGCTACAAAGCTTGATTCTTAACCATAGGCTCGAAATCATTAGGCACCATGCTTTTCCCTTTTTGAATCCACTTGGACCATTGTTAAGATCCACCCACTCTTACTTGGCCCCGAATATAATCAACTCCATGATTCTTCAAGCACGTGAATACCCTCTCGACGAAACACCCCAAGTCTGAGCATGAGCCAACAAGGCCAACCATATCATACCTTTAACAATTCCTTGGTCAAATTTACACTTGCGCTTTTTTTTTCGTGGTTGAAATAACTTACCAATATGCCGATAACCCGAAACCTCACAAGAAGAGAATCATACAATCCAATCGTAGGCGGTGGGACTCTCCCACTTAGCCTGAGGCCATATTACACATCTCAGAATTTCACCAGGATTCCTTATCTCTTATTGATATAACCATGCGCAATTGACAATAAAAATTCTTGGATTTTTTTTTTAAAACCCCTTTCATACTCTGAATCATCGACCACATTCGCACGACCGATCTCTTTGTGGCACAAGTCCATTCACTCCTCGTGAACACCAACTAAATGTGCAACAACAACTTTCCAATTCAAAGTTAAGTAGTACCCTTCCTTATTTCAAGTAGTTCATTTCCGTTATATCAAACTTCCTACCCCATAATAGTCTATACTTTAAATTAATCCGTAGACCCCCAATCACCAATCACCAAAATTCCCATGTCACTCCAAACTCTCCTTAAGGTGTGTAGTCATCCTAGCACAAAGCCCATATGCAAATCCACCACTCTCCCACTTTGGCGGAGCTCACCCCTCTAATCGACCACTCAACCTTTGCTTCTTATACCTGGACTTCTAGAGTTTTTAACCACCGCCTGGTTCTCCCCACATGTCTTTCCTCATCCTTTGCTACTCAGCTGTTGCCTTAATAAAATCTAACTTTGAAGCACTTGCACCCACAAATCACTACTAACTTTAAACCTTCCCGGAGATCATCTTTCTCGAGCCATCAACAGTGGAAACACCGATTCAATCCTGAACCACCGCACCCTGCGATACCCAACAGTCTTTTCTCCAATATTATTTCACAATATCTTGCCCCAAGGGCGCATTGCAGAAGACCATAACACCGGCAAACTTAACACATACAATCGAGGACGACGACACTACATCGTAGATAAAAATTCCACCACGCTCGAAATTACCAAGTCTCAGTACTCTATCACCCCAAATCTGGACGTTCATAGGTCAATTATTTTTCCTCCACCGGAAGTGAGATATCATATCTCTGCAGTACCATTACAATTCTTCAATTCTCGATTTATAACAAGCGGTTCGCATCGCGTAAGATTGAGTAGGAAGGAAACAAGGGCATAAGCTTCAAGGAATCAAGTCACATGATGAGGAAATCAAGAAGTGGAAATTTTTCTAACAGTTACATAGCCTCTCATAGATAAGCACAGACGTCTCTGTACCGATCAGCGAGACTCTAATAAACTGGCTTGTGATCCATGACTCCTATGAACTTAGAGCTCTGATACCAATTTGTCACTACCCCAGTTCGCCCTTCGTGAACTGTCATGATGGCACCTAGTCTCTACGACTAGGTAAGCCTAAACAATGCGGAACATAAGCAAAACTTGCGGAAGAAATAATCAAAACCATAAATAACCAAAATAAGCGATTTATAAAATGCCGCTCGGCATGTACAATACTTAACTTCTCCAAACCAGTACGTACTCCCAAAACCCAGAAACCCATGAGTCATAAGCTAAGAAATAATACAAAGCTCTAACTCCAGAATGTCTAACAAGAATAGAGAATCCAGAGGGGTAAATGCTAATGCAGGAAAAGAAAGAGACTCATCGATCTGCGGACGCGACAAATATACCTCGAAGTCGCTAGAGCAGTCGCCTTGCCTCAGGGGTGAGAGGACTGGATAGAAGTACCTGGATCAGCACATGAAAAACATGCACAGAAAGGGTATGAGTACACCACAACGGTACTCAATAAGTGCCAAGCCTAACCTCGGTTGAGTACTGACGAGGAAGGTCAGGGCCCTTCTGAGATAAGATAAAATATAAGGTATAACAGGATAAGATAAGCAATTCAATTGCGAGCTGACAATAAAAATTTAATAAGAGAAAGTAAGGAATTCAATAACCAAAATAGAGGCCTAAACGATCATAAAGATAACAACAGGGGATCTCTCAGTATCCCGAGGATCTCTTGGTATCCTCAATCTGTACTAGGGATCTCTTGGTATCCCGAGGATCTCTTGAAATCCACAATATATGCTAGGGATCTCTTGGTATCCTCAATATATATGCTAGGGATCTCTTGGTATCCGTAATATATGCTAGGGATCTCTTGGTATCATCAATATATGCTAGGGATCTCTTGGTATCCCGATTATATATGCCAGAGATCTCTTTGTATCTTGCACTATAGTCCAAATCAATATATATGTAGGGGAAGCTCTCGGGATACCGTCTCATAGTCCCAAGGTAAACATACATCAACAAAATGAAGAATACACAATTGAATTCAAATTCCATATCAAGGTAAAGTAGGTATTTCTAGCCTAGCATGTTGCATATAATCCAAATAAGGCATTTTTAAACAAATAGGCAATTAAGTGAACTAGGCATGCTTTTCTAACTAGCAACAGGCTAAATTTGCCAGTAGAATAAAATAAGAGAGAAAGGAAACTCAGTTTAAATACTTAAAGTAAAACCAGATTTTCACAATTAGCTCAAGTACGCGCACGTCACCTCACGTACAAGGCGTTTCAATTATCAAATATCATATCATAAGGGAAAGGACCCCCACACAAGGATAGGCAAGCCACTTACCTCGAACAAGCTCAAATCAACCTGAAATCACACTTTTGCCATGAGTATCCTACTCTAAATGGCCCAAATCTATTCAATTCAAGTGTATATTGTAAATAACACCTCAAGTAATTGATTCTACAATAAAATGCTAAGCTAATACGCAAAATTAGGTAAAATAACCAAAATGCCCCTCAGGCCCGCATCTCAAAATCGAGCAAAATTCACGTTTTTAGAAACCTCGTACTCTCACGAGTTCAACCATATTAAAATTATCCAAATCCGACGTCAAATTCCCAATCAAATCTAAATTTCTTGGTCTAAGAACTTTTACCCAATTTTCATATAATTTCAGAAATTAAAGGATGAATTCATATTTAGATTAATGAGTTACAGGCAAAAAGAGATAAGAATCATTACCCGCAAACTCTGTTCGAAAATCTCCCCAAAATTTGCCTCCTACCGAGCTCCCAATGCCAATTTTGTGATATGAACTCAAAACCCTCGATTTTGAACTTAAACATTCTGCCCCAGATATTTCCTTCTTCGCGAATGTAGTCAAAGCCTCGCGTTCGCGAAGCACAAAATAACTTCGACTGTTTCTTCCTTCTTTGCGAATGCGTCCTCTACATCATGAACACAATGCTTTGTATAGGTAGACATTCGCGATCACGTCCCTCCTATCGCGAACGTGATGCATTAAATGTACTGACAACTCGGCCGCTCATTTTCTTCTATGCGAACGTGACAGCACCCACGCGAATGCAGGTCACAAACCCTTAGCCCTTCGCAAATGTGGTCCCCCTATGGCGAATACAAAGGCTTAAACTTCACCTTCCTCAACTGACTCTTCACGGACGGGAAGGGTAAAATTACTGTGCAATAACTGAACAAAAATCTGCAACTTTTGAACAACTAAAAATGATCTGTTGAGCATCCGAAAACACACCCAAGGCCCCAGGGACCTCAACCAAAGGCACAACCATAACCTAAAACATCATTCAAACTTACTCCAACCTTCGGAACGTTATAAAGAACACTAAAACACCTATTTTTCATCGAATTCAAGCCTAAATTTTCAAAATCTCTATAAAACACACTTTCGATCAAAAAGTCTATCAAACCTCGTTCGAATGACCTGAAATTTCGCGCACACATCCCAATTAACATGATGAAGCTACTACAACTCTCGAAATTCCATTTCGGCCCTCGGATCAAAATCTCGCTATCGGATCGAAAACTTCAAAAATTCAACTTTCGGCATTTCAAGCCTAAATTAGCTACGAACCACCAACACATATTCTGATCACGCTCCTAACCCCAAAATCACATAACGGAGCAAACGGGACCATCAAATTTCCATTCCAAGGTCGTCTTCACGCTGTTCCAACCATAGTCAACTTTCCAACACTTAAGCTCTCATTTAGGGACTAAGTGTCCCAAAACTCTCCGAAACTTAAAACCGAACATCCCAACAAATCAAATTAGCACAAATAGACTCGGGGGAAGCGGATAATAGAGGATCAGGGAATTAATTCTTAAGACGATCCGCCAGATCGTCACATCCTCCTACACTGAAACATTCACTCATCCTCGAACGATCATCGAGACATACCTGAAGTGAAGCTGCTCATGGCTCCAAATTGCTGAGCGACGCGCTAGAGTTCAAAACGACCTGTCGGGTCGTTACATACCCTCCCACTTAAACATACCTTCATCCTCAAAACCACTGTTTAATACCTCGAGTACCTACCCGTGGTACCACAACTCTGCTGGGTACCCTAGCTCGATAAATATGAAGATATCCTTTATCACTTAAGCAAATACACCTTGGAGCCCAATCCCTACATCCAGAATTCTCTGCCAGTCCTGTACCAACATACGCCCACTGTATCAATAACTACCCACAACACCAAAACATGACTGCATACCTTAGCTGAATTCACACCTTGCACCACTTTACTCACAGAATCACAATAACATTCTCTGATCAAATTAGTCGAAATTCCATGAATCTGATACTCCTCTTTCACCTCATGACCCATATAGGTCTTGCCCTAGCTTTTACAACACCACCAAGACGGAAGTATGTGTAGAAATTCATACCCAACTGCCGAATCAATAAATCATTGGGTCTATACTCCTGATAAGAACCATCACCTTATTCCGAACCAAATAATGGTCTTAGCTCCTTAATATTCTTAATATAATCAGATTGCACTAATCCTAAATCCAATGATCTCGTCTCACCCAGTACGAACTGCTCAGGCAATAAGCCACCCCGGACATGATCAAAAGTCTCATATGATGCCACAACGTGCCGATAGGCTATGAACTCGAATGTGACAAAAGGAAAATGAACTATAGAAGTAATTACTTAACTCACGCGCTAATATGAACTTTCCTTAGAAAATAGGAAGCAAGGCATACAAAAATAGCATATAAAAAAATTGTACTCAACATCACACTGTTGCGGTGTGCAACCCGATCCAAATAACATACCCATGGCGGTGTGCCACCCGATCCACACATAGAACTCACATAAGGAGATATACATCAAGCTAAACTGCTCATTATAACAAAATTTCAAATATCGGTCACAAGCACGCTAAGTGCATAATACCATCCCTGGGAAGACATATAGTGCCATAGGCTACAAAACTCAAACACAACTGAGGTGCGATGCACAATCTGAATCTTGAGAGCCATCTTGGTCATATGACATCATATCTACGCGGGACCTCAACACATAAGAATTTCATCAAACCATCTCTCAACTCATACAACGCAATATATCATTACATAAAATAGTTGATGACGAGATAGTACCCCGACTACTCATCCAAAGGAGCACATTGCTGAAATGCACACATCTGGCTTGATATAGAGCCCATATTCACATTTAGATCCATCCATAGACCTCAAGCTGGTTCTGATCACACTGAACTAGGCTAATAAACTTTCGAAGATCCGTCATAACCCGCTTTTTCTCATAATATACAAGAACTATCATCATAACCGGGAAATCCTCCACGGTCCACAACCCAATAAGTCGTGTGCCCTACAAGCATAAATTCTCAAATTAAGGATATCACCACCGTCTTCATATTTGATTTAAATCTTCAATCAATCAAGTGACTACATGCCACACCTATACCATCTTTCTGTGGGGCACACACCTATAACCTTTCGTAACAGACAACATATATGCGTATGCATACCACCAGCCGCACTAACGCTCAGAAGCGTTCAAGAATCCATAACCAGGATGCAAGGTCTTTTTCACAAACCACCAATCTCAGGTGACACTGAAAACGATACCCACTTACTTTAAATGTCGAAATTCCTTTATTTCTCATCCTAGCTCGTGACATCCTTTCTACACCGAACTGCAACCTTGATCCTCACTTCAAATTCCACACCGCAAACTGTACCAACATGCCAAAATATGATAAAACATGATTTTTCATCATGACTCCATAACCTCTAATAGATTAACACTTCATTGTATAAAACTTTTCATTTGACTCACATGTAGCAACACACAGGTAAATTCTCATAAGCATAGAATGTGCAAATCTCTAAGTAGTGGCCTAAGCCAACATAGCCCCATCTGGGATCGGCCTATACATGACAGGCCATAACGGTGGAATGCTTCTGAATAACATCAATTAAGGCAATTAACAAACCTCACACGTGCCATCACAAATCACTTGCATAACTTGATCGCGTTGACGAAAATGATCACTACTACCAATATGCCAATTCAACTATGGCTAACCAATCTACCTTCTTCCAAATTAATTCTTGATTGCTTTAGAAATAATAATAACTCCATCAAACACATAATATACTCCATCCTCACTCATCCCGAGTGACCTTGAATCACGAGACCATGCTGTCTCAAATCCTACGAACCATTTCATACCTCCCAAATGCTACACTGTGAGTCAAACCATCCTAGAACATTCTGTGCCTCTTATCATAAGCCGCTACAAAGCTTGATTCTTAATCGTAGGCTCGAAATCATTAGGCACCACGCTTTGCCCTTTTTGAATCCATTAGGACCATTGTTAAGAGCCACTCGCTCTAACTTGGCCCCGAATATAATCAACTCCATGAATCTTCTAGCACATAAATACCCTCTTGAAGAAACACCACAAGTCTGAGAATGAGCCAATAAGGCCAACTATATCATACCTTTAACAATTCCTTGCTCAAATTTACACTTGCATTTTTTTCCGTGGCTGAAATAACTTACCAATACGCCGATAACCCGAAACCTCACAAGAAGAGAATCATACAATCCAATCGTAGGCGGTGGGACTCTCCCACTTAGCTTGAGGCCATATTACACAACTCTTAATTTCACCAGGATTCCTTATCTCTTATTGACATAGCATGCGCAAATGACAGTAAAAATTCTTGGAATCTTCCTGTAAAACCCCTTTCATACTCTGAATCATCAACCACCTTCGCACAACCGATCTCTTTGCGGCACAAGTCCATTCTCTCCTCGTGGACACCAACTAAATATGCGACAACAACTTTCCAATTCAAAGTTAGGTAGTACCCTTCCTCATTTCAAGAAGCTCGTTTCCGTTATATCAAACCTCCTACCGCATAATAGTCCATACTTCAAATTAATCCGTGGACCCCCAATCACCAATCACCAAAATTCCCAAGTCGCTCCAAACTCTCCTTAAGGTGTGTAGTCATCCTAGCACAAAGCCCATATGCAAATCCACCACTCTCCTACTTTGGCGGAGCTCACGCCTCCAATCGACCACTCAATCTCTGCCTCTTATACCTGGACTTCTAGAGATTTTAACCACCACCTGACTCTCCCCATATTACTTTCCTCATCCTTTATTACTCAGTTGTTGACTTAATAAAATATATCTTTGTAGCACTTGCACCCACAAATCGCTACTAACTTTAAACCTTCCCAAAAAGAAAGAACAGACTCGGACAACTGACATACTTTAGTAAAAGGAAGTACAAACTCAAACGACAATCATGAATATATTAAAGCTCCTGGTGCCCGCGGGACATCGTTCGGTCTCGCCGCGGGCCTATATGCAAGTTCCCCTTGAAGTCTGTCCAGGTCACTCATTATCTGTTCCACAAATATCATCACCGAGGCAAAGAAGGTAGTATGAGTCATGTTCTCGCACATTTAGCATTTCCTGGTAATGTAGTGAGCAATAGCTAGGATTCTCTCTCTGATTATGCCCTTTTCCTGAAGCAACCGCCCTATCTGTTGGGCCTTGGCCTCCAAAGTCTGCTGATTTTGTTCCTGGAGTTGTTGCAGTTCCTTTTCCAATTGTGCCAATGCTGTGTAGCAGTGCTCTCTTTCAACCTTGAATTCTTTTGCCTGTTTGATCATTTTGTTTTCTGCGGCAATGACCTTTTTCTTTAATCCCATGACCTCATTATCGTATTCTTCTCTCAACTGCTTAACCATACGGGCTCGTTCTTCTGCGTTTTTAGCCAATTGTATTCGAACCCCGACTAATTCCTTTTCTGCTTTGTTGAGGTCAAAACTGTAGTCATTCACTTTTTGCCTTAGATTTTCTATGAGCTTTGCATCTTTGGCACTCCTAACATGATTTTCAGCCGCTATCTTCATCTTTTAGATTCGGGCTCGTAAGGCTTTATTCTCTTTGGCCAATTTCTTTTTCTCACCCTCGTCAGCCGTGACTTGCATGCTGTTTTCAAACCTAAGATCTTGGACCTACTTTTCCAACTCTCATATTTTTACCCTGTACTCATTTTCTTTGGCTAACCAAGCCCACTACTCTTGCGATGATTTGGCAAACTCCTGGATGTGAGGTCTTTTAGCTGGCCTCTCGTGCTCATATTCTCTCCTATACCAAGCAAGGTATCCTAGTGACACTTCGCCTTTGGCCCGATCCTGCACGCAAGTATCTGATTTTTAGTATTGACATTCATTCCAGATCTGGCGGACTCTTGCTTCAGGAAACTGTCCATCAGGGCTAATCTCAACTACCTGATCACTAAGATCGCCGTCTTTTGGAACTATCTGGCACCTCCTAAGTTGCCTTAAAACCCGATACGGGGCATAAGGTTGAATGCTCTTAAGACCCATTAAGAGGAAATGCGGCCTTGCTGCTGGCATGTATATGATTTCATCAACAGGCAATCAACCAAGGGTCCGCTCTATTTGACTAGCAGTGAGGGACCGAAAGTATGTTGTCCAGCCCATGAATCATTCAGACAAATTGACCCCTTTAATCCTTGTATAAAAATCTTCTAGTTTTCTTTGGAGAACCATAGCTCAAGAACTGAGGACGATGGCATAGGTGCTTGGTCATCCACATTTGCAGCAGTAGATTGCACCCCTCGAAGAAGTCTCCTCCGGCTTTGCAGGCTGTAAGAGCACGGAAGATTTCGGCTAATATAATAGGTGCAAGAGTGCTTGTGGCTTGAGTCATTAGAGTGCTGACGACCCCGGCTATTTTTATTTTAATGTTTTCGTCTTTCCTTGGAAATACCACAAGCCCCAGAAAAGCCACCAAAAAAGCAAAACTTCTATGCTCCTCCCATTTTTGGCGGTTTCCTTTGGTACATATCTTGCTTTTCGGGTTGTTGAAACCCCCGACGTGGCCATATCTGTGATATATGAAGTTTATAGCACAAAAGCCATTTGCCAGATCTGTGTTGTGAACCATCCTGCGTATCTTCAGAGAGTCTAAAAATCGGTGCACGACTACAGTTCTAGGGGCAACTAGGTACTTGTCCCTTAAAGGAACCTCATCTTTTCCGATGTAGCCGGCTATTTCCTTTAGTGTCGGGGTAAGTTCAAAGTCTGAAAAATAGAACACGTTGTGTGCCGGGACCCAACAGGTGACCAGTGCTCTTATAATGTCTCCTCGAGGCACAATCTCTAACACCGACAAGCCCTTTCAAATATTTCTTGACTTCATCTTGCCCTTCTCCTCCTAAATCGTTCCACCATAGACATAACTCCAAAGGGATTTTATGCATGATTGAGAAAGGTTCATTTTGAGTCGTGCTCATCCTGCACATTTATTAAGGTGATTTAATCACTTATTTTGACCTAGAAGAAAAAATGACACTATTCTTTTCATTCAAATTTCTAATTTAAAAAATAATTAAAAAAAACCGATTTTGCAGATACGGCCTTTCAGCACTCCGGGGGAAGATTTTAAGGTTGTACCTGCTAACCGTTGAGAAATGACACAGGGTGGCTATTCTTGCAAAGACAGCCTTCCGGCGCCCCTTTAGGGACGTTCAGCTTTTTTTAGACAAGAATAGCCTTACCCGACTTATCTATGACAAAAATTGAAATTGTGGTATTTTTGGCTATTCTTGAAAAGGGATGGTTGGACCCGATGAGGGTTGCCTACGTATCTCACATCCGGTGAGAATCAAACCAGCGTAGTTCGGGCAAATAAAACTAACTATTTTCGAAAACAAGACTCTTCTTTATTGTCAAATACACTATTTCGGAAAACAATACTCTTTTTGTATTTTCTTTTTCAATAAAACAAACCATTTTTGAAATTTGTTTTCCTTTTCTTCTTTTTTTTTTTTTCATTTTTCTCAAAAATTCGGCAGAGTTTCGACACTATTCTGACATTGGTTATTATTAACTCTCTATACTTCTATTTTTTTTTCAATTTTCCCAAATACTCCAAAGCCGGTCAGTATGCAAGCCCGAGACAAATAAATGCAACTTTTAAGATGCATCAGGATGGTTTTTTTCATTCAGGTTACCTGTCCTAGACGGACCCAACCCATGTGTTGAGTCCCCTAAGTCATATGCACGTGATGAAAATAAGCGCTCCTACTAGGGATCCGACATGAAGTCAAGTTATTCTAGGTTCAAATCCTGGGTATGTGTTCTAGACTGTGTACCCGAGCAGACAACTCGAGTCGAGGAGGGGGCTACGTACCGGGGACCCGCGAGATCGTTCGGCTTAGTAACTTGTCCGACCTCTTTCTTATTTCAAGGTATGACACTAACATAATAGGGAGTCTCAACCAGTAAGCACATCCCCGGAGGTGAGAAGAGAAGGGTTTCGGCACAGTTTATATATACAGTTCAAATAATATCAAAGTGGTAAAAAGCAACATTTAGCAGGAAAACATGTAGGAAAATCAGATAAAGCTAAACATAACAATTATTCTAAGCTCGAATTCTTAAACCCTGAACTGAAGTTCTGGGTTTGTCCTCCCCAGCAGAGTCGCCAGAGCTGTCACACCTCCTTTTTTCACTACACCCGTGAGGGCATAAAAGAGTTTTTCAAATTTATTGAGATTCAGAGTCGCCACTTGGAAGATTAATGGTGTCCCAAGTCACCGGTTGAATCCCAAATCGAGGAAATTATTGACTCTGTTTAACAGTCCGCGATCCATAAATACGAGTAAGGAATTCTGTTAACCCGGGAGAAGGTGTTAGGCATTCCCGGGTTCCGTGGTTCTAGCACGGTCACTCAACTGTCATATTTGGCTTATTTATTTGATTTTAGTACAGGTTTTAACCTATGTGCTTTTAATCTTTGAACCGCTTTTATTATTATTATTTTAAGAGAATTGCAACATCGTGAAAACATGTCTCGAACCACGTCACATAAATGCACCCGCGGTTTTTGACACATTTCGACTTCGTTGAGATTTGGATTTGGGTCACATAAATGTGCACCCGTATTTAAGAAGGTAAGATTATTAAACGCGTCTAAGGTGACTAACGCGTTATTATCTTTGGGGAAGGCCGTAAAATTCGCTAAACGGCTCATCCCGAAGTCTAAGTATTTTGTATAAACACTTATCGAGGGGCACGCAATTTGTTTGTTTTGTTTAGTGAGGCTCATCTCGTTTTATTAATTAAAGGTAAACCTAATGTCACGACCCATATTTCCCACCATCGGGATCGTGATGGCGCCTACTCGTGGTAGCTAGGCAAGCCAAGTTACTCACCGTTTTCATAAATAAAAACATCATGTTATCAATTTAATAGCATGAATCATAATAATAATAACAATAGCTGCGGAAGTCTAATTTTATAAGTCTGAAAATAAATGTGAACTGCTCAAAAATATCCTCTACCCAAGATTTAGTGTCACAAACTCACGAACCACTAAGAATAAACTACATATAATGGTCTGAAAGAAATATAACAACCGTCTGTCTCGAAACAATGAGACTACAGTATAAATGAAAAGCATAAGAAGAGACGCCGGGCCTGCGGACGCCTGCAAGCTACCTTAGTCTCGTAGTAATAAGATCCTGCTATCTAACTACTGCTGCTGCTGCTGCTCAAAACCTGGACCTGTGCAAAAACGCACAGAAGTGTAGTATCAGCACAACCGACCCCATGTGCTGGTAAGTGCCTGGCCTATCCCGGCGAAGTAGTGACAAGGCTAGGACCAGACACTCACATAAACCTGTGCAGTGCTATATACATAGGTACCACAAAAACAACAGAAATACTGAACTAAACAAATAAAAGGGAGGGAACATGCTATGGGGAGCACAATTGAATATATATAATTCATCAGTGAAATAGAAACAGAGCACAACAGTAATTATCACAAAATAAGAAATTCAATAGTTGCACGATATCACCCTTCGTGCTTTTACTATCATTCTCACCCAAACAATCATATAAGAATGCACGGCATCATCCTTCGTGCTTTTGCTCTCATTCTCACCCAAACAATCATATAAAAGTGCACGACATCACCCTTCGTGCTTTTACTCTCATAACTCTCAT